>JAJOZX010000783.1:957500-1012500 GCA_023014485.1 Bathynomus jamesi
GAGTACGCGGTCCAATTTTGGAATCCGTATATGCGCAAAGATATAGACAAAATCGAAAGAGTTCAAAGACGAGCAACTAAGATGATTCCGTCTCTTAGGTCAAAGTCGTACGAGGATAGGCTTAAGGAGTTAAAATTGACTACACTCGAGACTAGGAAGTTAAGGGGTGATCTAATCCAGGTTTTCAAAATTATGAATGGGTTTGATAACGTAGATAGAGATAGCTTTTTCGAAATATCTCAATATAATAGGACTAGAAATAACGGGTGTAAGTTGACAAGTAGAAGGTTCGAGACAGCAGTTGCAAAAAACTTTTTTACGCATAGAATAGTAAATAGCTGGAATAGTAGCACGTCTATAAACATGTTTAAAAATCGATTAGATGCGCATGTTGATAGAAAGGGTATAGTTTAATTAAGCCTTTGTGGGGATAGATCCCACAGCTCAACACAAGTGTTGTGGGATATAGGGAGGCAGCGTCTTGGGTTAGGGGATACTCTTTGTCCTTACACACCCCATTTAAAGAGATTCCTCTGCCGAGCGGTGCCCCCCATAGTACTGTGAGGTATTGAAAAACTCATGACCTTCACTTGCCCCACAAACACCTTTAAATGGGAGACCCATAATGGGTGCACACACATTTCTACATTCCTGTACAGTCTTTACAGCCACAACTACACTTTTCCTCGTAAGTGTATATATTGTAATGTATATGGTTGTAAATTTTGACTTGGTCCGCAATCGATATGGACCGTGACTTGATGGATACCGTAATGAAATTGACTGGATTCTTTGGATCTGATATATTTGCATGTCCGTTATAAATAGATATAGAGTGTAACATATTTGTGGATAGTAGTTTATTATGACTTGATCCTCTGGATCGAGAGATTCTATCCTTAGTTTTAAATCGATAATTAATTATTTTTAAATTGATAATTATTTAGTTTCGTAAAAATTGATCGTTGCCAATTTACCGGCAGTTTTACATGAATTTCTTATGTTCTTGTGGTTCGGAACCCACGTAAAATTGTAGGTCCCCTCCGCCACCACGGAGGACATACACAATACACGATTACGAACACAGTTAGGTAGACCAGCCATGAGTGGATCCTAGGGTCTTTGTTGGTCTGAAACATTATAACATATATATATATATATATATATATATATATATATATATATATATATATATATATATATATACAGGGCGTCCCAAAAAAATGTATACACACTTTAAATACTTATAAAGGCAGTGTTTATTAAAATACATTTCATTTTCAAAATGTAATAGAATCTACAGACATTATTAATTGTTTTGTCAACGCCTGTTTTCAAACTGACGTCCGTTCTGGTCCAGGCACTGCTGATAACGCGAAGCAATGGAATCGCAAACATCACGAAACATTTCGTTTGGTATTTGTGTGCATTCTCGTTCAATGGCTGCTCTCAATTCAGCGACTGTTGCAGGTTTTATAGCGTAGACTTTGTCTTTTAAGTATCCCCATAAAAAAAAGTCTAGTGGTGTGAGGTCTGGTGAACGCGGAGGGTATTCTACGAAACCCCTTCGTCCAATCCACATCCACATCGTGCCAAGTACCACTCGCAATACTCCACTCTTCGGTCCGGATCATCTTCATTAATAGCATGGACTAATCTTGGAATGTAACTTTTCCATTGACAGCGCTTCAAAATGCGTTGGACAGACGATTCTGAAATTCCTACCTCACGACTCGCTTGCCGCACAGATTTTCTTGGACTTTGGTGATACGTTTCCAGTACTCTTTCTTGCTTTGTGGGGCTTGTCGATGTCCGTGGTCTTCCGGAACGCTTCTTGTGGACATTCTGAACAGTTCCATCGGCTTCAAACTTATCTCTAATTCGAGTGATGGTAAGTCGCGTTTGGTGGATCTGTTTGAAATTCCCTCCTAAACTGTCTTTGCACTTCAACTGCGTTTTCACACTTCCAGTAGCATTTTAGAATGAATTTCCTTTGTTCAAAGCTTAGTCTGACTGCCATTATTAATTCTAATGGGTTTAACTTGGAAAGAAAGAAACATCAATTGAGCTATCAGCTGTTAAAGTGTGTATACATTTTTTTGGGACGCCCTGTATATATATATATATATATATATATGTTAACCCCTCCGTCTATGGCCCTGAGTCGGTTCGGAATCGACGGGGGTTCTGGTTAGGAGGCTGCAACGGATATTTCTTCTATAACATTCTAATTCTTTTCGGTCGCCTCTTGTTAAACTCTTGGCTACAGACTCGCCAGACTGTTATGCCGATATCTTCTATGGTGCTTGGGTTGTCTCTTAATTTGGGCAAAGGGTCGCCAATTTTTAATTCTTCTCTTTTTATAATACTCTGATACTTTCTCTGATACTAAAATTATCGACTTTACTGACTAACTTCCTCTGAAGATAGCCCAACTCAAAGGGAAAAATAAAAAGTTTCTCTTACATTTAGTTTACTTCTCAAAATGTACAGGTACTGCTCTGAATTTACAGGGGTAGAGGTTCGACCTCTTTCGACCATGGCTCAGGCCGGAATCTAAAAATATTAAGAAGGCAAGGGGCCTCTGCCCCCTCCCCGCAGCGAGGCTGCTAACAAGGGAGTCCTAATGAAGTGATATGATGAAGTGACTTAATCAAGAAGTCTAATGAAGAAGTGCAATGAAGAAGTGCTCTTAATTTTACAAGTACATGTATAATATAAACTTAAATATTTGGGGGAGGACAGTTGAAGGTTAAATTTCCCCCCTTTTTAAACACATGATCAGATGTTTTGAAAGATTTTAACTAAAAATAATAAAAAAATAAAAATAAAAAATAATTTGTATTTTTCGCCGAGTCTACATTTATGAAGGCGATATCATTTCGTAATAGTACACATAAGTACAAATTAAATACACGACTGAGTACGTATTAATTTTGGTTCATTACAATTACGATTACAATTATGGATTACTTCACATTCGCTTATAATTGTTCATTACAGTTCTATTAAAGTACATTCTTACATTATAAATTAAATCATTACATTTAATTACAGTTTCATTGAAGTACATTACAAGTTATTATTAATTACAGTTTCATTAAAGTACATTACGTTATATTAAATTAAAGTATTACAGTTAATTACAATTAAACAGTTACTATAACTTTGTTTTGTTTTTACAGTGTTTCATATTAATAGACAATTAAGATGTTTAGAAATATAATACAACGTACATGGCACTTACGAGATAATTTATTTACGAAATAATATGCTATAATATGTTATGAATTTGAAATCAGAGCGAACGGAGATATTTTATCTTTGAGGCGCTCGAATCTGTTGTAGTGAGCGGAATTCGATCTTACTAAGCATTTTTTTGAGCTCATCTCGGGAGGTCATATAATTAAAAATAAAAATGAAAAAAAAAATACGAGAACGTATTTTCGCGTTCTCGAACGAACGCCCAAAGTTTCGCGCGTCACAAATTGACACGAGTAAAAAATGAATATTTAATAAAATTTATATAGGACAATGATCAAGGGAAATCAATGACGGGAAAACGTGACGTATGGATGAATATGGTTGAATAATAATGCTTATACTACACAACACCACAACATTATTATTAAAGAATTTACCATACATTGCACACGGAAGACGTCCACATACCAAGCGCGCGACTTAGTGTACAAGGCATGGGAAACGCAAAGAGAACAAAGTTATTTTATGACGTCATAGTGTATAAGTCATTATTAGAAAAGATGAATTAGGGAAATACAGTAATGAATAAAGAAGTATAAATCGAAATTCTATCCAAAACTCGCTCAGGCGATTTTGGTTTCTTATGTAAAAATGGACATTCGAAGATAAAAACTATACGAACATAAGTACTGCATGAAGACAATGAATCCATATAATGATGGTGTAGGAATTGTTCATTGTTCACTTTTTACAGTTTTTATATATATATATATATATAT
Organism: Bathynomus jamesi; assembly: GCA_023014485.1. Taxonomy (NCBI): domain Eukaryota; kingdom Metazoa; phylum Arthropoda; class Malacostraca; order Isopoda; family Cirolanidae; genus Bathynomus; species Bathynomus jamesi. The sequence continues at coordinate 961,484 of JAJOZX010000783.1, forward strand.
ATATATATAATATATATATATATATATATATATATATATATATATATATATATATCGGGTGGTCCGAAAAAAATGACGCATTTTTTAAAAATTAATATCTCAGTAACCCCCTTCCTTATCATGACAATTTTTATATGCAAGATACTTTCAAACTTCTTTTTTTGAATGCAAGAAACGGAATTCTGATATCTTTTATAGTTTTCTCGCATTAACAAAAGTAACAACATGGGTCAAAAAAACAAAAATCGCAATATAATATCCGTTTTTTATACGATATCATTTTTATACGATATCATGCGATATTTTGCAAGTTATTACAAACTCTACAGGAATGAACAAGTCAAATTGTGGATATTTTTATTTTTAACAATTCGTCAGTACCCTTAATGATGTTGTCAGAGGAAGATCGTATTCTCATTAAAAATTGTTACTGTAAAAAGGATGGAAGACTGGAAGGTTATTGCAAGAGTTTCCCCGGCAAAAAGTGGAAAAGGCGTGCAGTGGAAAGACTCTTAAAGAAGATTCGCGAATCGGGAAGTACTGCCAGAAAACCAGGAAGCGGTAGACCTAAAACAGCTTCGGTTCCAGAAAATGTGGATTACATCAACGATAAAATCTGCTCTCAAGAAGATAAACCAGGAAGTCATTTGTCACAAAGAACAATTGCTAAACATTTGAATATTGGAAAGACTTCTGTACACCGAATAATTAAAGCACAAAAACTAAAAGCCTTCAAAAGAATAGTATCTTCTAGAAAAAGTGATACTGTTAAGGATAAAAGAAAAACAAGGTGCAGAAGTTACTTGATAATTTCTCTGTCGTTGATATTAAAAAGATAGTCTTCACGGATGAAAAAGATTTCACTCTAGAAATTCCGCGAAACCGTCAAAATGATGTTGTCTACGGGCGTGGTAAAAAGTGTGACATTTCAATAAACAGATTGTATCATGAAACGTCAAGATTCTCCAAAAAGGTTATGATATCTGCAGGGGTCTCTTGGAATGGCAAGACAGATGTTCATTTTATTGAAACTGAAAAGACAAGTGAATTCTGCAAATTACATTGAACTTTTAAGAACAAAATTGTTGCCGGATTGTCGTCGCCTGTATCAAGAAAATGATTTCATATTTCAACAAGATGGAGCACCGTCGCATACAAGCTACGCCACACAGTCGTTTCTGATTAGCAATACACCAAAATTAATAACGAAAAATGAGTGGCCACCACAAAGCCCAGATTGTAATCCTATGGACTACTCAATTTGGGGTTACTAAAAGAGAAGGTTTACCGAGGTCGACGAGAAAATTCACCGAATCAGAATTAAAAAGTAAAATACTGAATCTTGGCAAGAAATTGGCATTAATGAAGTAAGAAGTATTATTTTTGTGTGGAAGAAAAGACTTAGATTAGTGTGTCAACAGAGTGGTGGTCCAATCGATCATTTACTGTAAATTAATTAGTTAAATTTCTGATTAAATTTTTCCTTTCTCATGATATTCGTTTTTTTGACCCATGTTTTACTTTTGTTAATTGCGAGAAAACTATAAAAGATATCAGAATTCCGTTTCTTGCATTCAAAAAAAGAAGTTTGAAAGTATCTTGCATATAAAAATTGTCATGATAAGGAAGGGGGTTACTGAGATATTAATTTTTAAAAAATGCGTCATTTTTTTCGGACCACCCGATATATATATATATATATATTATATATATATATAGATAATATATATATATAAATATATATATATATACAGTATATATATATATATACAGTATATATATATATATATATATATGAATAGAAACGACATAATATTAAGGAACGTTTCTGCACACGCGGAAGAGAAATAACGAATAAATGAAAAATGAGGCGGACCGCCCGGAATCGAACCCAAGGCCTTCCAATTGCCGGTTGGATGCGCTACCATTACACCACGGACCTCAATCATTCACAAATCGAAATTCTCCTACATAGGGCAGAAACCAATGCCCTGAGAGGGCACCCTCGCAAATCGTGAATATGTGCATTTAACTGCAATGACCACGCAGTATATAAATGAATAGAAACGACATAGAAACGTTCCTTAATATTATGTCGTTTCTATTCATTTATATACTGCGTGGTCATTGCAGTTAAATGCATATATATATATATATATATATAATATATATATATATATATACACACACACAATTATGTTAAATAATTAAATATATTGAAAATTCACCAAAATACATTCACTTTGTTTTACTGCGCAAAACACTAAACTCACACGGAATCGAGTCTACAATCACATCATTATTGCTTTGCACTACGCAGTATACGCGGCTTAATATTATTTCACCGCTCAAGTTATAGGGAGACCTATACTCTATATAAATGGCCTTCATATCGTTCAGTACTATTTTTGTGCCCACTTTACAATCGGTTGGCAAGTTACCTTTAAACGAATTCAATCAAAAGCACACACAAAGAGGCTTTCGTTAGACAAAACATTAAATACAAGTTTATAAACACTCCTTTCCAATCGAGTGTTTATTCTTACCGACCGGGCTTTTCAGATCACTTCTTCACATAGCATAGTGGCAGTTGAAATAATCTTCTAAATCGTTACGACAGCTGCTCATTATATAAAGAAATAGTTCTTCAGGGTAAATGCAAAAAACTTCACTTTTTTTCTACGTGAAGGTCAAAATATTAAAATAAAAACCCACTCTAATAGACAGAGTTTATTTCCACGACAGTTTCGACGCCCACTGGCATCCTCCTCGGGTGGATACAGAAACACGAATCGTGTTTCTGTATCCACCCGAGGAGGATGCCAGTGGGCGTCGAAACTGTCGTGGAAATAAACTCTGTCTATGAGAGTGGGTTTTTATTTTCATGTTCTTCAGGGTGAACGGTGTAGGTGAGCTCAGCCCTGTACTGCTCAATTCTTTTGTACCAAAGTTCCTGATATTTCAAAGGGTCTAAACCTTTTAAATAAGCATCCAGCTCTAGACCATTCTCGCCTTGTTCAGTCCTACACTCGGTAAACCCATCGAGCCGAGCGGTGTATGCGTATTCAAAAACCGTATCAAAATAAAGCATATCCGTAACACGCGCGTCTAATATACTGTAGGCTTCAGCTTGCGGAATCCGACGATTTCAAACATTCTGTCGAGGATGAAACGGTTTCGCGTAGGGACAAGAGCGTTATTATCAGAAGCATTCTTCCACATCAACCGTATATCAATGCATGGCCGATCGTTATTTATACACAACGTACATACAACGGCATATGATGGGGGTGTCACTAATCTGCTCTCTTCTTGTACCTACACCTGTAGGAATTTTATAACGATCTTCACTCCACTTCTCAACAATCACGAAGATTCTATTCATCTCCTCGACACTTAAATAAACAACATTCCGTTTGTTTGTTTGTCTACAAGTCGTTTCCAGTACATAGTTAATGGTTTTACGTGAACACGCGCAACGACTTCGTCACGGACACATCGTACACGGCGTTGAGAATGCTGCTAAAAGGAAGTTCCATCGTATTCGAGGAGCGCACGCTCAGTCGGTTCAAGCTCTGAGATGACTATGAGACACATACAACGGATCGGCTCAACGGGAGGAGTGAGTCACACCATAAGCTAATGAAACGTGTACGGCGCTGTTCGAATACTTGTATCCCATTATATTGGGTAGGTGTTTTGAGAAATTTTCCGATACATGAAGCAATATCGGTTTTAGTTTTATCACTCCCACTCCCCAGAATACGCACCAGACATTTTTGCATAGGGGATTTTCACGAACTAAACACATTTTATTCACACTCCGGCGCACTATTTGAGAGAAACATATGACCATATTTTTCCTTTTTGCTTAGCATGCGATACTCATTTCTAAATTCTGTTAAATACTCACGCAGACCCTCAGCCACAACATGTAAGAGAATACTTGTATCCCATTATATTGGGTAGATGTTTTGAGAAATTTTCCGATACCTGAAGCAATATCGGTTTTAATGTTTTATCACTCACCAGACGTTCATTTCCACAAACTAAACATCTTCACAATCCGGCGCACTATTTGAGAGAAACATATGCCCATATTTTTTCTTTTTGTTTAACAATCGATACTCGTCTCTAAAGTCTGTTAAAAACTCACACAGGCCATTAGCCACAACCTCACAACAAACCTCGTCATGATAAATATTAATATAGTGCTAAAATACTTAAGATTCTCCATGATGACAAGATTTACATTCTCAGTCGCAGGGTACGAGTACTCGGTATGATGCAACATGACATAATATCGCTTGTCGCACCACTCATCATCAAGACTCACTATCCATATCCGTTGCTTCTCTTCTGCACGTGTTGTTTCTTCTACTTCACGGTATATGTAAGCTTTTATAGTTTTGTCCTACAACATAGTTCAACACATCACTTGTACCACGAACTCCTACCGCCAGAATAGCCGTAGAGTATTTGTACCTCTTGCTCCTTCGCACGATTCAATGTAGCCTTAAAAGTATCAAAGGAGGGTGGAATAGGGAGTTCTGCAGTATCCACCACATATTGGCACTTTGCCGAATACCACTTCATAAAGGTCGAACACGCAATATTAAAGGTAGCCATTATTATTTTTTGTATACGCAGGAGAATACACGTCTGAGATCCAGGGCTTACTGCGATCAACTGAGCACGCAGGGAAGAGATATGCCCAGGTAGTAGCAGGAGTCACGTGATCAATCTTACAGTGGGCAGAGCTTAGAACTTTCTACTGTACACACGCTGGGCGGAGCTTAGAATTTTCTCCTGTGTACACACACACACACACACACACACACACACACACACACAAAGGAGAAAGTGAAACGCTAATTGAAACACGATTTATTTAATAAACGAAATATTCAAGGTGTATATATATTTACAAATATGTGTAATAAATAAGTTAATAACACTGGATAACAAAATTTGAAATTTTTTCTGTTTATTGTGATTTTTCTGTCGTTTCTTAATGATTTCGGGGCGCTGATTCCAAAAATGATATTGGTTTTGCTCTATCATCAACCGTTTCAAAAATATAGGTTATTACACTTTTCATATGGCAAAGTATATAAAGAAGGCTAACATAAATATTTTCTGAAAATAAAAACACTATTGGAAATTAATGTTTATTCAGCCAAAATTGTTTGACAAACCCAAAATGGTGCAAAGGATATAATATATATCATGAGGAGAACCGATAAGAGAATAACAAGCCTCGTTATGCAGTGTGCATTCCTTAAAAATGCACTGAAGAACGCGACTTCCGCGTATGAACATTCTTATCCTTTCTGATCAGCGACCATACGTAGTCTCCCATCATGGAAGCATCCCAATGGCTCTGGTACCTTTTCTCCATCGTTTGAATATCTTGATGGACTCTTTCGCCATGTTCTTCACTCACATCGCCCAGTTTATCACGAAAAAAGTCTAGATGTGAATGCAGATAGTGTAATTTTAAAGACATACGGCACCCCATTTTGCCATAGCACTTAATCAAGTTTGACACTAACTCCTTATAGTTTGGTGCTTTATGGTTGCCTAAAAACCCACGAACCACATCACGGAAAGCACACCAAGCCTCTTTTTCGATCGGAGTCATCTTGGCTTCAAGGTTCTTTGAATTCAACAGCGCCTTGACTTGTGGTCCTACAAAGATGCCAGCCTTGACTTTGGCCTCAGAGAGTTTAGGGAACATGACCCGAATCTGTTGGAGAGGGCCGGCTCAAGGTACCGGCAACTCGGGCAGTTGCCCGGTGCGCCACGTGCTAAGGGGCGCCACGTGCTAAGGGGCGCCACGTGCTAAGGGGCGCCACGTCATGTGTTTGGGATCTTCCAAATACAAAGGGAAAAATAGAAAAATAAATAAATAAAATAAAATGAAATAAAAGAGTCAAATGTGAAAATTTCCTGATGTGGAGTCAAATTTTCAAGGATTATGACATTATATTAGCCAATAGCATTAGTACCAGACTACTAGTAAAGCTAAGGTCAGCTTGGCCCGACATGGGATGACATGTCACATGGGTTGATGTGGCCGCGTAGGTGAGCGTTGAGCACAAATTACATACGCCTGGCAGCGCTGCCATCCTTTAATATCTCATCAGTGTTGCCACTTTGTGGAATTTTTACATTTTTTTGTGGATTTACCTCAGACAAAAGTGGCAACACTGTCTCTCATATTTTCATACATGGTTCCATTTTGAGAATGTTTAGTTGTACTTTGAGTGAATATCGTTAATTGTAATAAACTCTTTATTCCTACATTTGTAGTTTTTTCTCATTGTGAACAAATTTTAAAATTATACTTGTAAGGGCGCCGAAGTTCAGCTTGCCCGGGGCGCCAGCAATCCTAGGGCCGGCCCTGCTGTTGGAAAACTTCCCCTCCAAAATCTAACGCAGTTATAAACTGCTTAATTAGACCCAACTTAATATGGAGAGGTGGTAGCAGAACTATGTCAGGCTTCACAAGAGGTTCCCTGAGTACATTGTACTTTCCTGGTTGCAGTCCTTCACGTGGAGGCCACTGAACTGTTTTATAGTGCTCAGTTGAAGCCCTGCTATCCCACAGGCAAAGAAAACATGAATATTTAGTAAACCCTCCTTGTAAACCTAACAGGAAACCAATCATTTTGAAATCACCACACACGTCCCAGTTATATTGTTCATACCTGATTTGAGTGAGCAGTTGTTTGACATTTTCATAGTCCTCTTTCATTTGAACAGAATGTGCAACTGGTATAGATGGATATTTGTTCCCATTGTGGAGTAGAACAGCTTTTAAACTCCGAGTTGAACTGTCAATAAACAGGCGCCACTCTGAGGGTATATGTGTTAACCCAATAGCTGTGAATAGACCATTAACCTCGCTGCAATAACAGAGAGAGCCATTGACATCGTAGACCCTTGCAAACTCTTCATGCCGCTTTCGGTATACAGTGCTCTTGCAGTCTTCTCCAAGCAAATTCCACTCTATGAGTGTGGAGGTCAGAAGCTCAGACCCTGATTTCGTCAGACCCAAATCTCTAATTAAGTCGTCCAATTCCCTCTGATTTGGAAAGTGAGGGTTTGTACTGAAAGTTACTGTATATTCTTCATCATGACTGTCCTCACCAGCCGACATCTCAGATGAGCTAGCTGCATCCTCATTTTCGACCTGGGAAGCAAAGAAACAAAATATAGGCATAGCTATATATGTAGAAGAGCATCAGCACTAAGAAAAATCGACACATAATGACCCACAGTCTGTAAATACAGAAGGTAAAGTAATGGATAGATACCTGTTCTGGTGGACGTGGTATTGGAAGACCTTCGCCATGTGGTACAGGAGCTTTGGACGACGCTATGCTTGGATACTGAAGAGTCTGCCTTCCTTTAACTTTCCTGTACTTAGAAACAGCTACCATGCAGTAGTAGCAATCGTCGTGGTGGCTCTTTGGTTCTCTCCATATTCTGGGTACCGCAAAGGGCATTGCCTTGCGTACTCCCCGCAGCCACCCTTCAAGTGTGGAGCGGCAGCTTCCACAGATTACATGGGGTGCCCAGGGCTTATCTTGGTCACCCATAGGCATACCAAAATAGAGCTGATACGCGATCCAGAACTTGGTGCCTTTCACAATCTTGTGCGATACTTGCTTGGGGCCTATGTAATACCCACAAACGTAGCAGAATATGTATATCCGGCGAGTGTTTACAAGCTCTAGTTGCCATTCTCTTTACCAAACTGTACTACATTAATCATAACCTGCAGATATAGAGAGAAGAGTTATTAAATCTGCAGCAGATTACAGATTCCAGAAAAAAGATGTATTCACAACACTGAAATAATGTTCGCAATAAAAAAGGATCGATAACACTCAAATCGTCAGCACAGAGAAGCACAGAAACACAGTACCTCACTGCTGGTAACCATCAGACAAACAACCTGCTTTCTTTGTGGAAGTTTCGGGCAATTTCTAGAGCAAGAAACTGTCAATGAACATCCGGATTGCTCTCAACAATTCCTGATTATTCTGATATTGCTGCGCCCAGAATAACATTATACTGGTAAAACATGAAAAATGGATTATATCTGAAACCATTGATGATACACACAAACCAAGGCCAGATTTGGACTCAGCTCCCACAAATGCATACAAAAACATAAAAAATTCTATATAAACAGAATCAGTGTTACACAGTGTAATATACATATCAAAGATTATAGTATCCAAAGGGTACGATATCATAGGTATCAGGCACCTGGTGACGTTTCCTATAGGTGTTCCGGCACACCTTTGTACCCCTAAGTTCCTTCACGCCCCCCAGCTTCTGCGCTCGAAAATTGTGGATACCTACAGTTAGTTGGGGCTGCCGGTCGCCCTCATCATCATCCAAGCACACTAGATCCTTCAACGAATCAAAGTTAACGACCCGTCGATTCGCCTGGTTGAGCGTGATACTCTTAGCCTTCACGATATATTTCATATCCTCCCCCACCCTCACCCGTACCCCATAAGTATTTGGCCCTGTTGAGACAAAAGAGTCAGCGTATGCGATGTCTCCATACTCATCCTTGATCTCATCAGTCAACTCTCCGAGGAATTCACCAATAGGAGGCATGTATTCACCCTCCCTCTCTGTGAATATCACACTATCTGTATCGGCGTACAAAACCCTCCGCCCAAGAGAATGCAATAGGCCCCAAATTTTTATGCGTGCTTAGGCCGTTGTGAAGCTGGCTACAGGTATGCTTGTAACCAGTGAGGTATCTGTGGCCAATTCGGTATTGTTGTACTTTATTATGTAAGTATTACCTACATTCACGATCTCCATGACCTCTTTATCGGGAGCGTTGGCATAATCCCAGACTTCACTATAACTTTGTGCCAAATGAACGTTCCTTTGCCAGTATTCTGTGCAAATTTTCCCCAAAGAATGCTTAGACACAACTTTGCACTAAAGCGCTTGCCAGGGTTCTTTACAATTTGGGAACGGTCAAGCTGTATACCTTCACGGTCACGGTAACGTTGAATATAGGCCGATTTTTCATCTTCGGTATCAACTCCTCGCGGATACCCTGATGCTTCGACCTTATCCTTCAAAAAAGCGTTTATATATGGCGTGAAAAGGTTGGGTAGCTTCTGAAACCTCCACACCTCATGTATCTTCAATATTCTGTAGCCATGGCGAACAGCTAGATCCAGCTCTGGAGTTGTATATACACCTCTGATCTTACGCTGGTTGGCTATATGATTACATTCCCCATTGTTCTCCTTTGCGCACTTCACGCACAAGGGAAAAGAGCTTGTGATCGATAACGACGGGTAAGATCGGCATCCATAAATCGCGTGGGGGGAGCACATCTACGAAAGAAAGACCGAAATAGTATCCGTTCAAATTTGCTGAGAACACCTCGATGGTGGGCAGATCAGGTCTCAACAGTTTCTCAGGTGCACCCACGGGGTACGGATTGTTCTTCATCACGTAGGGATATAAAGAACAGAAGTCGTAGTAATAGAGTTTCACGCCCTCCGTAGGCGGAAAGCATAGCTTGAAGGGATTTGTACGCCCTCCGAACAAGCTATCACCGCATTTGAGAGGATCCAGCACCATTGAACGTTTGATCGTGTTTATTTCTTCACGGTACTGTCCATCTGTTTCCATCCGTGCATCATACTCATGCTCCCACAAGACTTTGTGAGTGAACTGGGAGCCTATAAGTTGATCGCGGGGTGCGGGTCCATGCAAGACTGTCGGCAGGAGATCTACCGTGGATATCTCCTACGATTCTACACTCAGGACGGGGGCATCCGTACCACCAGCAACCATTAAAGGAGTACACAGTCTTCTCACCAGTGGCACGGTTTTCACTTAGACCATCAACCCGCAAACACGACCATTAACCTTAATAGGTACTTCACCCGTGTTGTGGGCATGCTTTATGTATACACCTCTCTGCTGCTGTAGGTGTATGAGCCAGTAAATAGCCTTGTGCCCATAACTGCGGGGATTGTTTCTGTGGATAACGACTAAGGTGTCTTTAGGCATGAAGTTATTCTTGAACACCGTAAAACAATGAGGCGACGGTGGTTGCGACTTGCAACGGGTCGCATTTGAAACGACCTATTTACAGCCTTCTAAAGGCCTGGAAACATACTCTAAGCACGCGCACATCATTCACGCAATAACGCTCACATTCATCAGCTATATTATAAGGATTATATTCATTAAAACTGTTGTAGTATCGGTCAAAATCTTCCCGTTACCTGTACTCATACATTTATAGTTAAAGTAATGTTTGGGTGGAGGTAGTCCTACGTAATTTAAAGTTTCGCTAGTGAGGAATGTGTAAGGGAAATATCCTTTTGAAACTTCAGCGGCTACGCCCATCACCTTGGGTAGCTTTGCTAACGTTAGAAAATCTAGAAGAGGAAGAGCCATTGTTGTCCCAAGGCGATATGATAACTAAGCTGATTGATGCAGCATTGCTTGTATATATTAAGTTAAGGTGTGTATATATCCATCTCATAATTGTAAGGTTAGTGAAAAATTCACTTAATTTAGAGCTAGCATTTTTGGGCTCTTGTGACATCATTGTTCGGGCGCTGCGCGTCCTTCCTCTCGTTTGTTGAATGCGGCACTTACAGGGTGTGGTCTTATAGAGAGCTCTCTTGCAATTCAGTTTGGTTGTTTAGATACAAGATTGTTGCATCGTGCAATGGTACAGGTTGTGTGTTGTTGCAAGGTTCAGAAAGAAGACCATAAATAGTGCCCCTTTTGTTTTTTATCTTAATTTTATGCAACTGAGGCCTAAGGTAGGCCTACATCGAGTCAGCAACCCTGAGATAGGATCTATTAGGACCTCCAAGTCCGTAAGTTTTTAGTCTAGCTTAACTTGGGCTGTAGGTTAAACTGGCCCTTCAGAGCTTGGCCGTTTAGGGCTCAGCTGGGATTCTGAACCCAATAAAATAAAAAAAATAACATGGTCTACTTAACTTGGGCTGTAGGTTAAACTGGCCCTTCAGAGCTTGGCCGTTCACGGCTCAGCTGGGATTCTGAACCCAATAAAATAAAAAAAAAATAAAAAAATAACATGGCCCTTCGAAACCGGATTCTACCCCAAGACTGAGTCAGTGACTATTTTCCGGCAAAGTTCTGGTTGTGCAAATTGTAGCCCAAGTTAGGCCTAGACGGGTTGAGCATAATTGAGTTAAGGTCCCAGGGTAGAAAGTTTGGTCGCCCAATTGCGAAACTTGGCCACTCGTCTGTCGTTGTTTTGGGCCTACATTTTTACCGGTTTGGTTAATTTTGGTTTATTATTCGTAGGCGAAGGTTGCAGACTTCAGTGCGCCAGTTACTTGGGTGGAAAATTGGTATTCCATACTGGTGGTTGGTCAGTATCCCAACCAAGCAATTCAGTTTATTTGAAAAAAGCAAAATTTGAGTTTGATCAGTTTAGTTAAGTATTTTTTCCAATTCAGCTTATTTGGCATTGAGCCCAATTGTTGTTTGCATTGAAGATGAGTGCAGCTGAATTGAACAAGTTTTAAAAAAGGAGAAGCGCCTACAAAGGTCTAATTACAAAGGTCATTGCGACTATAGATTCTGCCATAGAGCAAGAGGATTTAAGCTTAGTGACTGCGCAGCTTTCCATATTAGAAACTAAAAAGGTTGCTCTAAGCGAAGTAAATGTTAAAATTGAGGCTCTTATAGAAGAGGATGAAATAGAAAATAACATAATTTACTTTGAAGAGATTATTGATGATATAATTAAAGTATGCCACAGAGCAAAAGAGTTTAGCAGCTCAGTACAGTTAGAGACCAGGTCTAATAATGGGACACAACCCTCAAGGTGTTTGTGAAGTTAAGGTTAACAGATCTGCAGTTCAATTACCGAGGTTTGTACTCAAAACATTTTTTGGGGAGTATTCAGGAAGGGCAAGGATGGGCAGACAGTTTTCAATCAGCAGCTCATTCTAGTCAAGTGTTAAGCGCAGTGGAGAAGCTTAATTATTTGCAGTCCCTCTTGGAAGGGGAGGCAGCAAAGACAATAGCAGGATTAGCATTAACAGAGGCTAATTATAATGTGGCTTGGGATCATGGCCGTAACTACCTATGAGGTCACCGAGGTCCGGACCTTGGTAATTATTTCCTAAAAAAAAAAAAAGAGACTGAACCGTTCTCCGTGTATGAAACGCATATTACCGCTTTTCTTTTGAAAAGAGGGAGCGTCGAGCGTTTTGTGTTTTGTGTTTAGTGTATAGCTTGGGTTGTGTTTGTAGATGTCATTTTGGTCTGAATTTTGCTCGTCCCGCCGCGCTCGAAAAAAATCTGGACCTCACTAATTTCTAAACCCTAGTTACGGCCCTGCTTGGGATATATTAAAGAAACGGTTTAGTAAACCAGAGATCTTAATTAAAAGCCACCTCCGCGAACTTTTAGCTATACCTCCTGTTAATAATCCCAATAGTGTCAAGGAGTTACGGCAGTTATATGATGAATTTGAAGTTAGAACTAGATCCCTGGACAACTTGGGTGTGGGAATGGAAAGGTATGATATAATGTTGGTCACTATACTGGAGTCTAAATTTCCTAGCTCAATTTTGCTTGAATTAAGTAGGGGACACTCTACAGAACATGTGTACATCCTCCTTCAGCAGATGTTAAGTCTTTTAAGCACAGAATTAGCAAGACGAAAGGGAACTGAGTTTGCACAGTGGGATGTTAAACAAGGGGACAAAGGCAGGCACAGCACCAAAGTTTCTACAAAAAGGAATAGCCCAGGTACAGTGTCAGCTCTACATGCATCCTCTGAGAATACATTAAAGGGAATCAAAGAATGCATATTTTGCGAAGGCAACCACAAGTCATATAAATGTGAGGTGGCTGAGGCTTTACCTGTTGAGGAGAGAAAGGACAGGGTAACTAAGTCCACAGCATGTTTTAAATGTTTTTTGAAAGGTCACAGAGCAAGGTTTTGTAAGTTTAAAATTTTGTGCAAAAAATGCCATGGCCGGCATCAGCCATTAATGTGTGAAAACCCTCCTAGTAGGTCTACCCAAGAAGTAAAGACATCAGTGGCACATGCCAATGCTATGAAAGGGAGTAAAAGTAAAGGAGGATTATTGCAAACAGCTGCAGCATTATTAATTTGGAACGATGGAGAAGCTACTGTAAGAGTGTTGTTTGATAGAGGTAGCCAGTGTAGCTTTATTAAGACCAGAATTTCCAGAAAATTGAAGTTTAAAGAATTTAAGAGGGTGTTAAAAAAAGTGGGTAGAAATAACTGCATATATTTCCAAATAAAATATAAACAAAATAAATATAGAATAAAAATAACAACCCTCGTTTCTAACCAACTAGTGAAGTTGGGTTTCCCTAATTAACAAAAAGAAGAAAGAAAAAAGTTTCTGAGACAAAGAAAAACGGAGCTCTTTGTCGATTCTTGAAAAATTTTGACTGCTGAATGAAGTGGGCTAGTTTTTTTGTAAAAAATTCTCGTAGTTCCCCAACTAACCGGGCAACTTAAAGTCAACCTTTAAACCTCATTATTAACCACTGCAATTAAACTAAAACCCTGTTTAACTAAATAGTGGCCTACCAGAACTAGGTGTAAGTAATTTAATTAAAATACATAACTAAGGTAAGAGTAAAACTAGGTACCTAGAAGAAACTCGAACCGGGCTACAACTGCCCTAACTAAATAATTAAATGGCTGTTATAGCCCCTATTAAAACTTAACCCTTTACTGCCCAAAAGGACAGATTTGTAACCTTTCAAATACACGCATTCATAACTTAACCCTACAAAATATTTGGGCAGTAAAGGGTTAAGGGCAATATAGCCCTAACTTAACTTGAGTAAAAACCTTCAAAACCTTAAACCTTTAAAAACAAAAACTTAAGGGCAATACAGCCCTAGCCTAACTTAACCTGCAAAACCTAGGTCTGGGAAATAGCCCCTATAAATAAATAACTTAGCAGTGTGTCAAATAGTAACTTAACAAATAAAATTCAAATCTGGAAACTAAATGAAACTTATGGATTAGTTAGAAACAGAAAGGGTAATGTTCAACTGGCAACTTCATTTTTGGTAAGTCTAAATTAATTTTAATGAATTTAGTTTGACCATAGTTAGTAATCTGGCTGCCGACCAAATTTTAACCTTAAAACCACTGCAGCCTACAGTGAAAAAGTCTGTAGCTATGTTGACAGTGTCTAAATGGGCCATTATTATTTCTATAATTACTGTGTCTATTTAAAATAAACTTAGCCTTAATATTGCACCTAAATAAAAATAATCTCTCTCAAAAAATAAAACAATTTTTCAATAAATTTTTCAATAGAGGGAAAATTTAAGAATTTCTGGGTTTGGGGATTCCTTTCAAAACCGAACCAAAGTTAAGAAGGTAGAAGTTCTGGTTAAGGGGTTGTTACCACAAGGTCCCACTATCAAGGTCCAAGCTGTAGAGATTGAGGAACTTTGTGCACCAGTCACTACTTGTTTAGATATGGCATGTGTCCAAGAATTGCAAGTTAAAGGAATTAATTTGGGCAATAATAAGTTTGAAGGAATAGAAGATATTCGTCTTTTGATTGGAGCTGACTATTATTGGGACTTCATCACTGGTAATATTGTCCGCACATCTCGAGGTCCGGTAGCTATTGAAAGTAAGCTAGGCTGGATGCTACATGGGAGCTATTGCAATGAAATGGAGGTTAAAGCTCTTTTTGTTAAGATTGAGGAGAACAGCCATGATTTGGAAAGGCATTTGAAAGCCTTTTGGGAACTTGAATCCATTGGCATAAAGGAGAAACAGGAGAAGCAGGCGAGTACAGTGAACAGTGATGTTTTAGAGTAATTTGAAAAAGGGATTGGGTTTAGATATGGTTGCTATGAAGTTGGCCTCCCTTGGAAGGATTCTTGCAAACCCAGTTCAAACCTTCAGCTCTAATAGGAGGTTGGAGACTTCATTGTACAGGCTAAGAAATTAAGGAGTTGTGGGCAATAGACACAAAGGTGTTAGGCATTGTTTGGCAGCAAGGAGAGGATTTGTTTATCTTCAATGGGAAATCTTTAGTAGAGCTGGCTGAGAATGAGACAAGGTGAACAAAACGTACAGCTCTTAGTTTGGCTTCAAAGGTTTTTGATCCTCTTGGATTCCTGGCTCCATTTGTGATAAAGTAAAAAATTTGGTTTTCAGGGCCTCTGGGAAATTGGACTTGGTTGGGACCAAGAGTTACCTGATCATATGGTGATAAGGTGGAAATATTGGTTCAAAGAATTGGCACATCTTGGAGACATTGAAATCCCAAGATGGCACTTTGGAGAGTTGAACAATAGTCCAGACAATTTGGAGCTGCGCATCTTTTGTGATGCAAGTGAGGAAGCCTATGCAACTTGTACTTATATAAAAGGCACATTCAAAGAGGAAGTAAGTTGCAGGTTGGTTGCTGCAAAGAGCAGAGTAGCACCTTTGAAAAGGCTTTCTATTCCAATGTTGGAATTGATGGGTGCAGTTATTGCTAGTCGGCTTGCAGTTACAGTGCAAAAGTCTTTGGCCCTCTATGAAATTCCAAGCTATTATTGGACAGACTCCACTATAGTTTGGCACTGGTTAAGAAGCCAGGCAAGGAAATGGAAACCATTTGTTGCCAATAGAGTGGAGGAAATTCAAGCACACACAGATCCCAAACAATGGAAGCATTGTCCAGGCACCCAAAACCCAGCTGATTTACCAACACGAGGAATTTCAGTGAAAGATCTTGCACAGTCAAGTTTGTGGTGGAATGGGCCAGAGTGGCTAAAACTCGGAAGTGAAAACTGGCCTTCTAATCAGCCTATTGTAGGAGAATGCCAGGCTCAAGAAGAATGGGTGAGTGAAATGAGAAAATGCACTGTGAACAGTTGTCAAGTTATGCAGCAGGACCCCATATTGAGGCTTGAGGACATTAGCAGTCTGAAAAGGTTGTTAAGAGTGACAGCATGCAGGCGCGGATCCAGGGGGGGGGGATCGAGGGGGTCCGGACCCCCCCCCCCCCCCCCCCCCCCTGCTCACGGTGACCAACGATTTTTCGATTATGAGGTTTCGGACAAAGTGGTCCGAATGTTCATACAGAAACATCCGCGGCGTTTGTTTGCTCCTATATATGAAAAATAAGACCTGAAGACTTAAAATGGCTTAAGGTACATGTATTCCGGTTGCCACAAAATTAATTTCCTTAAAAAGAATAAAGAAAAAAAAGTTTATGTCCGATCCTGAGACATTTCAGACCTGGCCTGGGTGTGTGAACAAGCAGGATTTTGATGACGGGAATATACTTCAAATCCATCTAAAGCTATCTTCAAATATGAAAATTTCCTACCGACGGGGGGAGACCCCCCCCTCTGGCAGCCCCCCCTGGCGCTCGCTTCGGTCGCGCGTCCTCGGCCTTCGGCCGAGGACATATCAGTAACGAGCCCCACCAAGACTGGACCCCCCTCTGCTTAAATTCCTGGATCCGCCCCTGGCATGGGTATATAGATTTACAAACAACATTAAGGGAGAAACAAGAATGGAAGGAATTCTGAACAGTAAGGAGATTCAGCAAGCCAGGCAATACTGGGTGGTATATGTGCAGGAGGAAAAATTTGGTGAAGAGAGGGAATTGCTCACCAGCAGTCCATTACAGGTTCTGCCAACACATTCTGCTCTCAAGGGTTTGGATGTGTTTTTGGATCAGGATTTATTGAAAGTAGGAGGTAGACTACAGTTTTCTGGGCTTGCAGAGGAGAAAAGACATCCAATTTTTCTACCTTCTGCGGGGCACTTTGTGGAACTTTTGATCCTGGATACGTATCATAAGTTGTTACATGCTGGAGTTAGAGAAGTGATAATAGAGATCAGACAACAGTTTTGGATTCCCAAAATTAGACAAATAGTAAAAAAGGTCTTGCATAAATGTGTGGTTTGCAAGCGTTGGAGTGCAAAGCCTTATTATGAAAAGGTGGCTCCACTTCCAAGAGAACGGTGTGTCTATACTGCCCCATTTAGTGTAGTGGGAGTAGACTTCGCAGGTCCAGTCTATGTGTATGAGCAAGGGGAGTCTAACAAAGGTTATATATATGTCTTTTCACATGTGCTACCACCAGAGCAATCCATTTGGAGTTGGTAAGCAACTTAAGTAGTAATGTATTTCTTTTGGCCTTTAAAAGGTTTGTGAACAGAAGGGGTTTCCCAAATAAAATCATATCGGATAATACAAAAACCTTCAAAAAGGCTGCAAAGGAACTCCAAGAAGTTTGGTTCTTGCTGTTGTTGAGAGAGCACCATGGTGGGGAGGATTTTGGGAAAGGCTAGTGAGAAGTGTAAAGTGTCCATTAAAGAAACTTTTAGCTAGGCTGACCATACGTACCGTTTTGAACGGGACAGTACCGTTTTTTTTATGGGTTCTGTATGGGTTCTGTCACTGAAGAATAATTGTAAGCTCAATATGTTTATGTACTTACTTTTTTATGAATACAGAATATTACATAACCCCCGTCCCTTTTTTGCCATCCCAATGTCCCGTTTTTGTCTCAAGGAAATATGTTCAGCCTACTTTTAGCTAATGCTCATTTGAGCAAAGAAGAATTCTGCACTGTTTTGTGTGAAGTAGAAACAATGGTGAACAGTAGGCCTATCACTTTTCTTTATAACAGTATGCAGGATGCAGAGCCATTGACACCAAATCATTTTCTTTGTGGTAAACGATTAACATCAAGCCCCAGTTTGCCAGAAGACTTGCAGCCTATCCAGAGCACTCAAGGAGAGTTAACCAGAAGGTTCAAGTACCTTGAAGAGCTACAAGATCAGTTATGGAAGAGATGGCAGATGGAATACTTGCCAGAACTCAATTATTACCCATCAGGCAATGTAAAGGGCTCCAATGCAAATTGTATCAAGGTGGGAGAAGTGATAATGATTGGGGATGAAAGACCAAGGCAATGCTGGAAGCTTGGCATAATTGAAGAGTTGTTTGTTGGCAAAGACAATTTAGTTAGGTCTGCACTGGTAAAGACTTCAGGAGGAAAATTAAAGAGACCTATACAAAAACTCTATGCTTTAGAAATCAGCAAAAACACGGATAGTCAAGATGAAACATTTGAGTTACAGCCTCATGGAGAAGGCTTGGCTAAATTTGCAGAAGGTAATGACAACAATGCCTCTTCGGTGGGGAGTGTTAGAAAATCTAGAAGAGGAAGAGCCATTTTTGTCCCAAGGCGATATGATGACTAAGCTGATTGATACAGCATTGCTTGTATATATTAAGTTAAGGTGTATATATATATATATATTATTATATATATATATATATAATAATATATATATATATATATATATATATATCCATCTCATAATTGAAAGGTTAGTGGAAAATTCACTTAATTTAGAGCTAGCATTTTTGGGCTCTTGTGACATCATTGTTTGGGCACTCTTGTGGCATCATTTTTTTGAGGCGCTGCGCGTCCTTCCTACTCGTTTGTTGAATGCGGCACTCACAGGGTGTGGTCTTATAGAGAGCTCTCTTGCAATTCAGTTTGGTTGTTTAGATACAAGATTGTTGCATCGTGCAATAGTGCAGGTTGTGTTGTTGTTGCAAGGTTTAGAAAGAAGACCATAAATAGTGCCCCTTTTGTTTTTTATCTTAATTTTATGCAACTGAGGCCTAAGGTAGCCCCACATCGAGTCAGCAACCCTGAGGTAGGACCTATTAGGACCTCCAAGTCCGTAAGTTTTTAGTCTAGCTTAACTTGGGCTGTAGGTTAAACTGGTCCTTCAGAGCTTGGCCGTTCACGGCTCAGCTGGGATTCTGAACCCAATAAAATAAAAAAAAAAAAAAAAATAACAGCTAATTTACAATGTGTGAATAATAAAGTGTCTTTAAACTGTACATTACTTCTTATTTGCATCTGTATTAGTTTGTTGCCTCTTTTCAAGGGATCACCTGTAAATATTTCAGATGACTCGTGCTCAAGCAACTCCTTATAAGGGAACTGTGTGTCAAATTTTGCCCCGTTATGGGCGAGAATATACACAGTAATTTTTTTGAACTTGTCCGCTAACCTGACAATATAGGACACAAAGAGTTTCACAGGGCTATCGTGGACATTCGTTTTAAAAACGTCTGTCCGTTTACCACATTTGTGACACTCATCACACTCGATCTCCATACACTCATCACAGATAGTCTGGCTTACAAGTAAATGTGGAATAACCTCTTTGGTTTCAGCATTCGTATATGTTTCTATATCTTAGTACACAGCTATACAAGGGCTATTTTTAGGCTTGACGGCTTTCATATAACATACATGCTTTACTCCAACCGCCTTATATTTCTCATGGCATGTAGAACAGTGAATTTCATCACATTTATGCCTGAAATTCCCCAATTATCCATCATACGAAACATACCACATTCACAGATTCTCATTTTCCTGTAGGTACCAATTGATTTATGGAGCTCAAAACAGTTATTATTGAAAAATGTGCGTCTACACACATCACAATCCCTCTTCTCAGCTTCAACTACACAGCTTTTACATTTGGAGCTTTTACACTGCTCACATACCATGTGGCAATCTTTACAATGTTTCACTGTATCATCCGCAAACTCGATACATCCTTTACACAAATCATGATGTCGTCCATATTTTCGACTTTTATCATAACTCGCGTAAAGGTTCTTTATATTACGGATGGGTAGATATGTTGTTCCTGACAGCCCCAAGGGCGCATTTACAGTGTGCGGGGTCTTGGGCAAACTATTTCTCGGGATGTATTATTTTAGTGTGTTAATGAATGACAATATTTTGTAATGCACATAACAGATATATTTTTTTAACACACACAAAACACACATGCGGAAGCCATTCGGCTTATTAATGTGATATTAAATACTATAACTTAACTATGTACACATACAGTGTATACAGCTACACTAGTAGGCTACACAGTTGTAATGCACTTAATAAACATCTACACAGTTATTGTAATGCACTTAATAAACAGCTACACAGTTATTGTAATGCACTTAATAAACAGCTACACAGTTGTAATGCACTTAATAAACAACTAAACTGTACAGCTTACTGTACTGTAGATAGAGTGTAGATTTGTAATGAATATTACATAGGACGCTTCCTGGCTTTTTGTTTGGAAAACTGCGTGATTGTGTCCTCGAAACTCACCGACTGCAACACCTCATGCTCTATACTCAACAGCGCCAGGGACGAAAGGCGCTCCTGGCCCATTGTGGAGCGAAGGTAATTTTTGATCAGTTTGAGTTTCGAGAATGAACGTTCACCAGAACAGCTCGTGACAAACATACACAGGTATATTCTCATTGTTATTTCCATGCTTGGGAATGTTCCTTTCAGTTCGTTTGTGTTCATATGCCGATAAAATCTGTTGCACATGTCTTCACGTTCCGTCTGGGATTCTGTTTCACTTTCGGTGAGATTCATTAGGGCAGCGAACTGCACAACTTCTGTTACCAGCTCTTTCCCCAGATCAGCCGGATAGCATTCTACTTGATGTTCAGCTGACCGTCGAAGACTGTCGATGTCCAGGACTAGAAGGAAATGCAAAAGTCCAAATCTTTTCTGCAGGACAGCGTACGCTTCTAGACGAGTGTTCAGAGTGGTACACAGTTTATCAATTATCGGTAAAAATGCAGTGGTTCGAAATGAATCTCTTGGTGTCAGTTTCGTATCTTCGGCAGTTCCGATTTCGTCATGATGGCGCTTTCTGTTCTTTGTGCGTTGAGTCGATTCCTTGTATACTCGATGACCACACTTTCCGATGCCCTGGTCCTCGAATTCGTCAAATCTTGATCTGAGATCTTCAACAAATTGCAGTAGTGATTTCAGCAAGAGGGTGGCTGAGTCTAACGACATTCCTTGTTTTTGCAGAGATGCATTCGTTTTTTGAAATCGTTCGAGAATAGTGTTCCATAAAACCAATAAAATGGCTGTTTCGAGTTGTTGAAGCTGTTTAGACAATCCCCTAGCTTCGATCCTGGCTTCCGCAGTTTGGCTGGTATCTGCTGCTAGCTCATCCAGTATCACGATATTCTCGGCGTAGTCTTCGGTTGAAGATTGGACGGCATCTGATCTGGCTGACCAGCGGGTATCGGAGAGACCTTTGTCGACCTTTAGTTTCTCACTACGGGGACTACTATCGAGAACCTCTACATGTCGACGCCATCGGTATGTCGAGGAGACGAGAAACGTGTAGACATTCTGAATGAGCATAAACAATTCAACGGCTGCTGTGCAACTGTCCACTGCTGATTTACCCACAAGATTTAATGAGTGGCACATGCATGGCACAAACTCAGCATACGGAGATTTTGACTTGATGTAGCTCTTTACGCCGTTGTATTTCCGTGCCATATTGCTTGCGTTATCATAAGACTGTCCTCTGCAGTCTCCAATTCGAATGCCATGCGTCTTCAGAAAGTTGAGGACCACGTATCGGACGGTGAAGCACAGTTGATCGGTGTGGGAAACATCAGGCGTAGAGTCGACGGATAGAGAGTAGTATTTTGACTGCTGGATTTCTCGGATAATCATCTGAAGTACTTTATCGGCCATCAACAGTATGAGTTCCTCGCAAATGAAATGAGAGAGATACGAGGTGTGTCCGCTACCTTTGTTGGCATGCTCGCTTATATGCGCAGCTAGAAAACTGTCATACTCACTTAAAAGTTCCAAAATTTCGTAATAGTTGCCGTTGTTTGGTGAACCGAAACGGGAGTCGTGTCCACGAATTGCTAGTCCTAGTGACGTGATATACTTGATAACGTCGACACAGCGCCGCAAAACTTCCTGCCAGTAGTTGCACTCCTTTTCAAACTGGTTCACCAGTTTCGAATCAACACGGCCGGAGACAGACTTTCTAACCAACAGATATCTCATCGACTCCATATGTGGCTCACATTTTCCGTGTGCTTCGACCGATTGTCTATCATGCTTCCAGTCGTTGAACCCGATTGTGAACTTGCTGTCCGCCCTCGACATTAATTTACAGTACAGACAAAACAGTAAACACAGCCTGTGGAATCAGAATAGTACAGCCATGACACCTCAATCCTCTCATTCGTCAGGCTATGTTTCTTAACAAATAATGTCTTCGTCCATCGGCGTGTAGTACCACTTTCAGTAGTTGAAGAGTTACTGAAGTCGCTGTCATAATTTCGGCAATCTGATGTTCCCCTCTCTATCCAGAACTCTCTAAAGTCATCGGTCAGCACTTGTGACCACGAACCAATGTCATTAATTGCATGTCTTGAAGCTGGTGGGCCTGCTGAACGCACTGACGTAGACGAGTCTTCTGAAGACGCAGCCGCTGATTTAGCGGAGGCAACTGGTGGGCCTGCTGAAGGGGTTGACGTAGACGAGTCTCCTGAAAATGCAGCTGCTGAAGTAGTGGAGGCAGCTGCTGGGCTTGCTGAATACACTGACGTAGACGCGTCTTCCGAAAACGCAGCTGCTGAAGTAGCGGAGGCAGCTGGTGGGCCTGCTGAAGGGGCTGACTTAGTTGCTGATGATTTAATCCAATTAGTCAGTTTCGGCACCGTCGCAAGAAACTCTTCTCTGCGCTTCTTATCCTTACGCTTTTCACTACTGGGTTTATATTTCTTCTTTCGATACCGGTCACGGCTCGTTTTCATGTTGTACGTATTACAATGCCAACAATAAGAACATAAATCATGAATCTGCAACAGAAACAATAAGAAGTAAGTTAGTAACAACATTAGAAATGAGCAACACTAACAAGAACAACAAATTAAACACCATCAAAGTGGATATTAGAATGCCTGATGCCATGCCGCCTGCCGGAAAAAGTAAAACTCGTCGCAGATGGCACATACGTGACGTTTAATTTTCTTTAATTGAAATTTGCGGGCCCATCGGGCGCGGGGCCTTGGACATTTTCCCGGTGCGCCACCCCCCAAATGCGGCCCTGGACAGATGAAGGAACTGAGTTTTTGAGGCACTGAAAGCCACAAGGTTTTCTCTGCTCCAATCAGAAATAGCAGAAAGATTAGAAGAGGTCAAGTGTTCCATAGCCGTCCTCATGCTGTGAGGGATGCTTTGGGAACGGGTGGAGAAGGTAAGCGAATAGGACAGGAATTTCGAATTAAAAGATTTTTAATAAATAAAAGAGTGGGTGACAGGACAGAACCCTGAGGAACACCACTGATGATTGCTTTAGGAGAAGAACAGTGGCCATCTAGAACCGCAGCTATAGATCATCCAGAAAGGAAATTGGAGGCATAAACAGAAGAATAGAAACCGAAGGAGGGCAGTTTCGAAAGAAAAGATTTGTGCCAGACTCTATCAAAAGCGTTTGATATCGCAAGCGCAATAGATAGCAAAAGTTTCACCGAAATCTCGAAAGGAGGATGACGAAGAGTTAGAGAGATATAAAGAAGATCTCCATTAGAGCGTCCCTTGTGGAATCCATACTGACGATCTGAAAGAAGATTGTAAGAAGAGAGGTCTTTAAGAAACTTCCTATTAAGGATAGATTAAAAAACTTTGGAAAGGCAAGAAATCAAAGCAATTGGACGATAGTTGGATGGTTGAGAGCGGTCACCCTTCTCTCGGGCATGGAGGCGTACATTCCATATTCTATTCCTACTGCTAATGCAAAAACCCTTCGCTTAACTGTACTTGTTCTAATGCTATCTGCAACAGAGAGAAGTCTTTCAAAAGGTACCGTCGCCATCCAACTGCTGACTCTCACTCAGCTTATATTTCTGCCCGGAATCGTGCAAAATCTGTTCTTCAACTCGCCAAAAATTCCTTCATCCGACAAAAATGTGAAAAGCTATCCAATTCTAATTCTTTTCGCTCTTTCTGGCATCTAGCTAAGAACCTCTTCAACAACTTTACTTCCTCTTCTTTCCCTCCTCTTTTCCATTCTGATAGCACAGTTGACGTCTCATCTGACAGAGCTGAACTCTTCGCTCAGACTTCCGCTTCCAATTCAACCCTGAACGATTCCGATGCTGTTCCTCCATCTCCTCCCCCATCTGACTTTATGTCTGAAATTAGAATCTCTTCTAAAGATGTTTTTTCTGCCCTATTTGGGCTCAACTCTAGGAAGGCGTATGGTCTTGATGGTGTTCCTCCTGTTATTCTTAAGAACTGTGCTTCTGTGTTTATCCCCTGCCTAGGCAAACTCTTTCGTCTTTGTCTCTCATCTGGTACTTTTCCTTCTGCTGGAAATTCGCTTTCATTCAGCCTGTCCCAAAGAAGGGTGACCGCTCTCAACCATCCAACTATCGTCCAATTGCTTTGATTTCTTGCCTTTCCAAAGTTTTTGAATTTATCTTTAATAGGAAGATTCTTAAGCACTTTCTTCTCACAATCTTCTTTCAGATCGTCAGTATGGATTCCGCAAGAAGTGCTCTACTGGCGATCTTCTTGCATATCTCTCTGACTCTTGGTTATCTTCATTTCGGGATTTCGGCGAAACTTTTGCTATTGCGCTGACATATCAAAAGCTTTTGATAGAGTTTGGCACAAATCTTTAATTTCCAAACTGCCCTCCTTCGATTTCTATCCTTCTGTCTGTGTCTTCATCTCTAATTTCTTTTCTGGCCGATCTATAGCTGCGGTTGTAGATGGTCACTGTTCTTCTCCTCAAACAATTAACAGTGGTGTTCCTCAGGGTTCTGTTCCGTCACCCACTCTTTTCCTTTTATTTATTAATGACATTTTAATTCGCACTTCCTGTCCTATTCACTACTGTGCCGATGATTCCACTCTTCACTTCTTCACCCGCTTCCCAAAGCGTCCTCCACAGCAGTCACTTCATGATTCGCGTAGGATGGCTATGGCACACCTGAAAACCTTGTGGCTTTCAATGCCTCAAAAACTCAGTTCTTCCATCTGTCTACTCGTCACAATCTTCTACACAACTATTTCCTTACCTTCAACAACACAACTCAATCTTTCCTCTTCTCTTAACATTCTTGGCATTTCCTTTTCTCGTAATCTTTCCTGGAAAGATCACATATATTCTCTTTCTAAAACAGCTTGTAAGACGTTAGGTGTGCTGTACCGCCTCCGCGGTTTCTTCACCCCCATTCAGCTGCTGTCTCTGTATAGGGGTCTTGTTCGTCCCTGTATGGAGTATTAGGGTGTGTCAATTTTGGGGGTGAAATGACTAAATTGAAAATCATGTGATTTGGTAGCAATTTAATGTAATCATTTGGCATACAAAATAATATCCTTGCTTCAAAAACAATAAAAAATAACTCCTACCTACATCAATTTTAATTCAAAAATTCAATTTTTTCGTAAATTCGTAACAAAATAACAAATGTGCGCAAACATCCTATCAACATTTAAAGTGGCAGTAAGATATCATTCAGAGTCTTTATTTGAAAGTAACCAATGTAGTCATGTCCTTTTTGCTGCGGTTCCTTGACATCAGCATTCGGCTTGCTACTTGCGCTTTGATGTAACCTTCTCGCCTCTCGTGACTGTAAACTTGACTAGCTGCTTCTGTGACCATTTTCACACATCTCTCCACACTCTGAGTGTGAGAAGGCAACTTTGGCACTTGCATTGGGGCCTCTTTAAGTTGTGTTAAATCTTTGTTTGTTATACATGTTGTCAGTGGTGGCTCCAAAACTTCCGAACTCAAGTTAACTAATTCTGACAATTTCGTGGCATTGACGTTTATCGGAGGTACCTTCCTTGTCTGAACAGAGCAGTCTCTCAGCTGGTCATCATCTAGTGATGTTCCTCTAAGCTTTAGAATGATTTTCACAGCCTCAGTTCGCTCTTTGGTACATTGGCTGCAGAGTATTGCTTGCAAAACTGCCTCTGGCCTAGCATACCAAGCGGACCTTCTCACCACAGGTAACACGATGCCCACCACTACTTTCTTTGGGTTCTCAGTAGCTGTAATTGAAACAAGATGTGGTTGGGCCCCTCCATCCACATTGGATTTAGTTTTACATTGAACCAGTGAGGAAGATAAAACCCAATAATAAATTCAACAATCAACATCAAATTCTGTAGCATTTTGCCCTTCAGTGCATGTTTGGAAACCCAAATCCTACAGAAACGAATCGCTGTAGTTAACCAACGACTGTGACTTACTGGTCCAATCTCCAAGAGAGCCAGATTTTGAGGCAACTCTCCTGATCTGATTGCTTGAACAATACGATAAGCGTAAGATTGATCAGTGCTGAGGTCTTTGATCACTTCTTCAGACAACACTGGAAGGGGAGGGCCTACTTCGACCTTTGGAAATTTTGTATTTATTTCTAATTCCGTTGCTTCATCTAGCATGTTGCCAAGGGGGCCTGACCACTTGTTGTTGCTCTTTGTAGGACCATCAAATTCCTGGATGAGACGACGAAGAGGTAGTTCCACTGTGTGCAAATCACATACAATCCAAACAAGCCTTCTTCCAAGTTTTTTCTCTAAATGCGTCATAACACCGCCCTCCCATCCAGTGTTCACCGCAGTTGAGTCTCCACCAACGGCCTGCAGTGAGCTGTCAAGTCTTCTTTCTTGAAGCTAACATATTATTTGATCAGCAATTGCCTCTGCATGTTTCTTGCCTTCTACTTCTGCTTCAGGAACAAAGTGAAACAAATAGCGGCCACCAGGTTCGGAACACACAGGGTAGTGTTCTTCTTTGATGAGACCGAGAAACTTTCTGTCCATTCCCTCTACCTCTAGGAGAACTTTTGTGTCATCTCTTCTTCCATCAAACAAAAGGCAAGAGAGACCTTCCTCCTTCAAATCTTTTTCATGCTGATCAGATATTTCCTTCATTATTTTTTCTTGTGCTCTTCTTATCTTATTATGATCTCTCACTAAGGATGTATCCTCTCGGCTGATGAGGCCTGCATCTATCCAAGCGGCAGTGGCAATCTCTGCAGTCTCTCGTAGCCCCATATGGTGGCGAATACTGGCAAGGGCAATGTTTGAGATGTCTTTAGTGTTGTATTTTATTCTCTTCGGCGAAGGTTCAGATGCCATTTTGGAGCTATCATCTGATGTTGCTTCTTTCTGTTCATCTGAAGAGCTTTCAAAGAAGTGAGAAACCTCTTGATAGAGCTCTTCATCTCTTTGGGTTGCTTCTTCACTCTTTTTTTTCTTCCTTTCTTCCCTCTCTCGGATTTTCTCTTTTTTCTTAGCAATAACAATCTGTTTTTTGGTTTCTGAATAATCTGCCGAACCAATCTACATACTTCCTTGGCCTCCTGCCTTTGTTCTCTGCGCCTTTATGAAAGCCAGCTCCAAAACAGGGATCTTCTTCTCACGAGGACAGCGACAATCAATGTGAGGGTGAGGTTCTCTTCTGCATGAGGGAGAACAATTGGCTTCAGAACACAACTCTATGGGACACTGGCAGTTAAAAATGTCAAGAAGAGTATTAAGTGTGTGCAGAAATTTATTTTTCTTTGCTAGTTTTCCTTTACCAAGTGATGTCTCAACTGCTTTGTGCCACAGCTTTGTTAATTTTAGCTCAATAGTTCTATACTGATTGAGTACAGGTGGTTTGAATAACACATTAGCTCTTTTCCACTGATGCAGAAGAGGGGGAATCATGTCCCTTATGAGCTCTTTCTCTGTGTAGTTCCTTCTATCCTCTGTATTTTGTTCACAAAGGAGTAACTCTAGTCTCAGCATGTCTCGCACTGTTGGTAGTTCTGATACGGGAAGCTCCTTGCCTGTACCGACTAACAGGCTCAAATGGCATGACGACTGACCTCTTGTCTTCAATTTTGGCATCTTAGGAATATCTGAAAAGAGAGAAAAACATTTAAGTATTTTATATCAATTACGATGTTTCAAAGTTTAGTCATTCGATGTTCTAAAATTCAATGAAAAAATATTTCATGGGATTACAACATAATTAGACAGAAGAATATGATAATAATAAATAATTGTAATAATCAATAATCCATACTTACAGTTAAACTGTAGTATTCGTCTAGTAGAATAACTATGAAGTAGGTACAAGAGCAATAACAGCAAACCACCGTCTATGACATCTAAGAGGCAACTGAAGACTGAGAATGAGGGACAGTTCTATTCATGTTGTGACTTGTACATTGTACAACAACTATATGACCTTGAAAACACTCCATATGCGATCAGTGGGATAATTCTGTGACAGATGAATAGTTAATCAATTTATGTCCTATTATTTAGTAAAAGAGTCAATTTCTGAAACTTTAAGGTAAAATTGATGTAGGTAAGGGTTATTTTATTTCATTTTGGTTGGCCAATTCCAAGTTTTGACATGAAAAGACTATATTTTCACTACCAAAATTGATTTGAAAAAAGTTGACAAAATTAACACACCCTAATGGAGTATGCTTCTCATGTGTGGGGTGGCTCAACCCACACAGCCGTACTTAATCGGGTGGAATCAAAGGCTTTTCGTCTCATCATTTCCCCGCCTCTTACTCATTGTCTTCAATCTCTCTCTCTTCGCCGCAATGTTGCCTCACTCTCTCTTTACTATCGCTATTATAACAGACAATGCTCTTCTGAACTTTCTAACTGCATGCCTCGTCCTTTAAGGAAAGCACGCAGTACCAGACTTTCTACATTTCCTCATTCCTTTTCTGTCCAACTATCTAATGCAAGGGTTAATCGGTATTTTCAGTCTTTCATCTACTCAACCGGTCAACTCTGGAACAATCTTCCTCAATCCATCTTTCCTCCTGTCTATGACCTCCCATCTTTCAAACGCAGAGTGTCTAGGCATCTCGAAAACCCCGGACCTTGATTTTGGCTCTCTTCTTTTTCTGTGGGAGGGGCGCTTTTGCGGGCATTTGCCCTTGGCCCCTCCTTCCTACATAAAAAAAATCCACCTTTGGAGTGAAATTGAGTATCGAGAAAGCAAGAGGGTACAGAAATGGGGTTGCTGTCAGTCGTCCCAGACACCTGAGTTTCAGTGAGGAAAAGAAGATGAGGCTTAGAGGAGGAGAAATGGTGTTCAACAGATTGAAAATTTGAGAAAAGGCCACGAATGTTGCCGAAGTTTATGAAGAGTGAATCAGGCAGAGACCCAGAACATTTCGAATTGACGGTAGCAGATCCAGCCCCGCTGCCCGGGTCTGCGTTCCCGGTATCGGCAGCGAGGGAGCCAGAAGTGGGAACATTTATGGTCTCCTCCCCAGGGAACTCCGAGGCTCTTGAAGTTGATGCCAATTTCTTTTTTAAAATTTTGAAAAGATTATGTAGTGTAAGATGCATATATATATATAATAATATATATATATATATATATATATATACATATATATATATATATATATATACAGGGTCTGTCAAAAAAAACTAAGCCGATTTGAAATCTCTATAAAATGCACAATTTGTTAGAGATTTCAAATATTTTTTTACACTAAATAAATAAAAGGCTCATAAATAATCTTTGATAATTTTATAACTTTATTTTAAATATTTTAGGAGTTATGCGGTTATTTCTACAGATTGCGAAAATTTCAGTTTTTCTCATGTAATATCTTCTTTTTTCTCTTTTTCAGAATTTGTTTAGATTTAAAAATTTTCGTGAACACCTCTAAATATGCCATTCTCACATGAAGATAAAATAATTATAAAGCATTATTGAGTTGAAAAAGGTTATAGTGCAAGGAAATTACTTTCTGAATTCGATTATAAAGGATGGACTAGATCAGGTTTAGATTACTTATTGAGAACTATCGATGAAACAGGAAGCATTGAAAGGAAGGTTGGTAGTGGGCGACCAAAATCAGTTAGAGTAGATGAAAATATTCAGAAAGTGGAGGAACGTATCCTTAGTCAAGAGGATCGACCTGGTAGCCACATGACACATGCTCAAATATCAAAAGAACTAGAAATATCAGAATCAAGCGTAAGAAGGATTATTAAATCTGATCTGCAATTTAAACCATTTAAAAGAGTGCATGGACAAAGATTGTCAGAAGTAAACTGTCAGAAAAGAGTTGAGAAATCCAAACGTATTTTACGTATAATAACTGAAGATAAACTTTCCAAGACATTTTTTACGGATGAAAAACGTTTTACGGTAGAGCCACCAAGAAACTCACAGAATGATCGGGTTTATTCTGATGTTGCGAAGAAAAATGAAATCCAAGATGAAAGATTGTACGCAACAAGGAGTCACTTTTCTTCTAGCGTCATGGTTTCTGTTGGAGTGTCCAAGTTGGGAAAAACTTCAATATTTTTTATTGAGCCAGGAGTGAAAATTAATGCTCAATATTATTCAAATACCCTGCTTGAGAAAATGCTTCCAGAAATGAGAAACTTGGCTAGTCAAGGTTACTTTATTTTTCAACAAGATGGTGCAACATCACATACTGCCAAAACAACCATCGAATATTTGAAAAAGAATGTGCCTGAATTTCTGGAACCGAATAATTGGCCACCTAACAGCTCTGACCTAAACCCTGTAGACTACGGAATATGGGAAAACTTGGCAGAGAGAGTGTATAAGAACAGAATAAGGGATGTCAATCATTTGCGTGAGTTGATTATCGCAAAATGGGCAGAGCTCCCCCAAGAGCAAATAAATCGAGCAATAGACGAATTCAGACCAAGATTAAAAAAAGTGATAGAAATGCAAGGGAATCATATTGAACAGTTCTTTTAATTTTATTAAACTAAAAATTATCTACAGTATATCGTAAAAAAATTTTTTTCATGTTAAGTAGGAGAATCTCACTTTTTAGTTAATTATTAATAAAATTAACAATTCTGAAGATATCGTCACAAAAAAAAATTTAAAGGATAATAGGTGATTACCTATACTTTATTGTGTAAAAAATTCAACTTAATTAGATAAATGGTTTTGTTTTAATAAAGGTTTGAATTTGGCTTAGTTTTTTTTGACAGACCCTGTATATATATATATATATATATATATATATATATATGGGAATGAACTCAGAATGGTCCCCTGAGTTTTTTATGATACACACAGACAGTGCATGGAACAAGGAACTCTTCTGGGATAATTAAATCCACTATAGTCCGAATAAGTAATGGTAAATGACAAATACCATAGTTTTTCTTTTTCATGATGCTAGCCCGACGTGGGCAACGGGTCACTCGCAAAGAGGCCCCATAAATATAGCTTCCCTCACCAGCTATCTGCAAAGCAGACAGGATCCAGCTTTGGGACATGGATCTAGGGTTTAAAGCACCTAGCCATGCTACATTTAGAACCTCAATATAAGCAAAAGACTCGCTGCCTTCACGTCAGATTGAATGCATCAAAGAAAAAGAAAAAGGGGTAACTATTATATTTTTAGCCAAAAACCAAAACTTAAACCTCAACTGGCAGAATTGAGCGTCCACTTTTCAAGGCACATAACATGTCCTTGTTCCATGCACTGTCTGTGTGTATCATATATATATATATTATATATATATATATATATATATAGTGTGAGGAACATATATATATACTGTAGAGAGGTATACCCCGCTTAGCACTGATTCAATATAGTGCTCTTTGTTCTGGAGGCGAAATGTTTTTAATGTTACTAAAAAACAAAAACAGAAAGAAAAAAATCCATACTATAACGATATGTTGTTTTAAACACGACACAATAAGCGACGCGTGTATATATTACAACAGTACATAACAGCTTCGCATCTCTCACAACACTACTCGATTCCTACTTCAGCCGCAGCCGCGTTCCTTGTCCATAACCTGTGACGTCACCTTGCTTTAGATAGCATCACTAACACTGTCACACATTCATCGTTTCAAAGGTTACGATCGTAAACGCAGCGCGAGACGTGTCAATGTAGCGGATGTCATTATTGTTTACATTGCTCTCAGCCACGTGAAGGTTATTTTATGTTTTTGTTAATATTTTTATGTTAATAATAATAAATAATAATTATTTTTATGTATAAATTACGTGTTTATTATTACTAGGGCTATTACCGATACTCCAATGTAGCGCTTATACCCCAAAAATAGCGCTGTCGGGGTACGCATCGCATCATGATATAATGACACCGTTGAGCGCCGATTCACTTATCCTGAGCGCTTAGCGCGGGTATACCTGTATATAATATATATATATATATACATATACCCGAATTGTTCACTCTGACGAAGGCCAAGCTTGTTGCTCCATCTCAGATCTACAGCTTAACTTAGAATCCCAACCACGACCCACCACGGGTTGTTAAAAATTACAAAGTCCTCGGCCGGACTCGTCCTCATGACCTCCCGATCAGCACCTAGAGTCTTAACCGCTAGGCTACCCAGGACAACCATTTATCTACCAACCAATTTTACTGTATGGAAGGATGAACAGCTGGGTTTGCTGCGCGCCGACTGCCGTCACCGGGTATCGAACCCGAGGCCAATGGATTCGTAGTCAGCGATGCTAACCACTACACCACCGACGTGCAATGTATAATATACAGTATATATATATATTTTTCTTTTTTTTCTAAGAGCTACCGCTAAATATTTTTTGTATTTTTAACTTTGAATTTTCAATGGCAAATATTTTTTTTGTTATTCATGTCCTGTTCTTTTTAAGGTTTATTATTATGCACACACCAAAAAATTTACCTTTTCGTAGGACAAATTTCATGATTTTTGTAGGCAACCCCTTTTTGGTTGAAACAAATTTTGCAGAAAATTAGCGCTCATTCAATTCAATACATTATTTCAGAATCTTAGAAAATGTACAGTGATCAGCTGACACCATTATCCATTACCCAATCAGAAACTTCCGTCTCGTTATGGCTTTTCTGTCTTATCGTCCACACACTGCCGTGCGTGGACAAATCTTTTCTGACCCCGACTAACACTTCGCGGACGGCTCTTCTGAAGGCTATACCTTTTCCAAAAGAAACTACACCACACGCATTTTACGCCAAAAGATAGAGTACGTCGTCGCGAATAATTTGATGTAATCATCGAACAAATTAGTTCACTACAAAAAAGTTCAGAGCAAAGTTTGTGTTCAAAATGTTGTTCAGCTGAGTTAAGCCTTGTCCACACTTGCTATATAACGCTTGTTATTAACAATGTTATGTAACATGTTCGAGAATATTTAGTTAAATTTCATGTTATATAATATATAACAAAAAATCAGGGTTTTAACTTGTTAGATGTTATCCGTTTGAAGTCGGAAAGATCAAAGGATGTTACAGTACATAATTTGTTATATAACATGTTATAATTGCGTCCAGACACAGGTTGTTCGTAACCTTTTGCTTATCCTTTCAGTTTGCATACGTTTCAGTATCGACTAGTGTGCTTAATAACATTTACGTAGTGTTGACGTAATTGTTAGATAATATTCACTATATAGATAGATAGAATAGATAGAATAACCTTTATTAATAATAATAAAATAAATACATTTTTTCAATTTACAATGACATGAATAATTGTTAAACTCGACTATTTATTTAGCTTAATTTGGCCCTTAAGCTTTAGGCTTTACTGGGCTCTTATTAAAAATAAGCAGCTAGTTATTATAAATTTATAATAATAAATAAATAAGTAAGTAAATAAGTATTATTAATAGTTAAAACATGTATTACAATATTAAACAATATTAATGGACAATATTAAACAATATTAGTGGACATTAATCCTAGATTTTTGTTAGTATGCCATTATTAATCGGGAATATATACACTACTGTGCAAAAGTCTTAGGTACCCTTGTACAATTGCGTTTTCTCTTTTTTTTTAATAACTATTTTGAATATTTCAGTATGTTAGTGTTGTTTTATTATAAATTGTCAATAATCTCAGTTATTAGGCAGTTTAATGAAGAAAACGGATATTTCATCAAAACGTGCTACTGCTGGAGATAGAACGGAATTTAACACAAAGCTTCTAGGTACTATTTTACAAGATATTCTAATCTTATTCAGTAACAGTTTGTAAACAGAACTTCTCTTGTATGTTTTTGTAATTGTTTAATGCTCCTAACTAAATGGAATTTTTTTTTTTTTTAAATAAAATTTCTTAATTGTTAATTTTCTCTCTTTTTCCAGATAGGCATAAAATTTGGTAAATTTGTACAAGTGTACATTACAGGCTTTGTAAATCAAAACTATGTTTTTCTGATGGTTTTGGATGCGGTTTGAACGAATATAACCTTCGTTTCTATCGGAAATCACTAGTTTCTGAGATAGCCCCCCCCCCCCCCCACTATAACCTCAGAAGGTAGTGATTTGCGATAAAAACGAAGGTTAATTTCGTTCAAACAACATCAAAAACAATCGGAAAAACATAATATATAACCTAACCTAACCTAACCTAACCTAAAAGATCAGGAATATTACCAAAATCTTACCTTAATCATAATCGGAAAATTCTGGTAAAGCTGATGAAGGGTCAGGTTTAGGGTCGTCAAGTTCTTGAGGGTCATCGTCTTCTTCGTTGTCCGGTGGAATTGGACGCTCTGACTGTGGTGGGTAGAGGAGGGCGGCCTGAACTACAAAAAAATGAAGAGCGGAGTCGCGTGCTTGATGTAAGAAGAGGTAGCGAGAAAAATATTGGCGGAAATATTTAGCCTGCTGTCCTGGTCGCTTAACCCACTCCTTAATATCACGCCACAAACGTTCAATGTTCTGCGTATGCACCGCAGCGTCACTTGGATCCACAAAGTTGTCTGAATGGTTAACAACCTTGTGGATATAACCCTGATCTTTCAAAGTCGCATAGGCCGCCCAACCATTACTCACTATCACAGAACCAGGTCGGATGTACTTGCAGATAAGGGGAATCAAGGTGTCGCGGTCACGCCTGACACCTTCGGGTTCCATTAACGGCACAATAAAATTTCTTTGAGACTCGCTCAATCCCACCAAACGCCCAAACCTGACTCAAGGGCCTATCCCTCTCGAACTTCCTCTTCCCAAAACAACTCTCGTCAATTTCACAGACGATGCTTTGCCCTCCGATCGGCTCCTGGTGGTCCAGCCAATTCTCAGTAACCTCGCTGCAAAACGAGCGCCAGTCGACACTGCTACGGCTGGAAAAATTCAAGCACTTCATGATGGTTTCATGATCCCACTGTTTCTGAATCCAGTGGTTGACAAACAGTAGAATCTTCCATGGCTCATTATGCTGACGTGCTAAAACCGAGCCTTTGTAGTCGCTAACACTAAAGTTGCACACTTTGCGGCGTTTCGATTTAGCTACCCTGGTCGAACGGCCACAAAACCAGTGATGTTTGTCTTCACGATAGAAACACGGCAATTCACAGTTCGGACACTGAACACTACTAGGCAATACACCATGTGAATGCAAGAAGGAGAAAGTTGCAGGATTATTCTTATGAAATTTAGCAATAATCGACCAATAGTCTTCACTACAACCGCCGCACCTTTCAGCCATGATGATCAAGTTTCCTGGCGAGCGACACTAAAGCTTGGGCGAGACTGACTGAATTCAAAATTTGAACCACACGATTGCATC
Source organism: Bathynomus jamesi (assembly GCA_023014485.1). Lineage (NCBI taxonomy): Eukaryota > Metazoa > Arthropoda > Malacostraca > Isopoda > Cirolanidae > Bathynomus > Bathynomus jamesi. The sequence goes on from JAJOZX010000783.1 coordinate 996,995, forward strand.
AATAGGCGGCTAAAACAAAGTAAACACGTAATATCTCGCTTATACGTAAATTGCGAGAGAAATGTTATAGAAGAAAAATGTCTTAGAATTGTCTAAACTATTGATTGCAAAGGTAAAATTCCTCAAAAGTCTGTAATGTACGCTTGTTAAAAAATACCTAAAATTTTACATTGGTTAAGCAATGGCTAAAATATCCATTGCAACTCGACACCGGGTGGTATTATTGCACGAGCAGGGTCAATCTCAATCAGAAATATCGCGAGAAAGGTTATCAAGATGTGGTATTCAAGCAAATTTGAGGAAACAGCGCGAAACATGCAAAGTTGAAAATCGAAAACGCAGTGGAAGGCTGAGGAAACTTTCTGAAAACGATGAGAGACACCTTAAGCTAACATCTCTCAGAAATAGACGAAAATCAAGTGCAGAACTTTCGCAGAACTTGCCCAGACCTCAGGATTACAAGTTCGCTCATCCACCGTGAGGAGATCACTCATCAGAAATGGTCTTAATGGTCGAGTGGCAATCAAAAAGCCATTTCTCAAGAAAGGAAACAAGTCAGAGGCTCAAATATGCTTGAAAACACAAGAATTGGAATGCTGACCAGTGGAAAAGGGTCCTCTGGAATGATGAGTCAAAATTTGAAATTTTTGGCACAAAGAGAAGACAGTATGCGAGAAGAAGAGACGGAGAACAATTCAAGGAAATGGGTTTGCAGCCAACAACTAAGCATGGTGGAGGATCTATCCAAGTTTTGGGCTGCATTTCAGCAAATGATGTTGGGGATCTTATCAAAATTGATGGAATACTGAATGCAGAAAGATACAGACAGATCCTAATTCATCATGCTGTGCCATCAGGTCAGAGATTAATTGGGCAAAATTTTATTTTTCAGCACGACAATGACCCTAAGCATACTGCCAATGTAGTCAAAACCTATTTGGAGAATAAAAAAGGACGTGGAGACTTGTAACTGATGGAGTGGCCTCCCCAGAGCCCTGATTTAACTACTGTATTATTGAGGCTGTTTTGGATTATTTAGACAGAAAGAAGCAAGAAAAGCAGCCAAAATCGAGAGAAGAGCTATGGCAGGTCCTTTTAGATGCATGGAACAACATTCCAACGGGTTTCTTACAAAAACTCCAAGCTAGCATTCCAAATCGAATCGCAGCAGTTTTGCAGGAAAAGGGCGGTCATACAAAATACTGACTTTCAACAATTGTATGTAACTTTTCAGTACTTATGGTGATGATTCTCTAATGAATGATAAATCTTCAAGCTAACACGTGTATTTTAATCTTTGAAATTGAGAAAATTTATCAATACGAGATTTTTTCAGACCTGCCTAAGACTTTTGCACAGTACTATATATATATATATCAGTGGCGACTCCAGCTCTTCATGACTACTCGGGCTCTTTTTAAATTTTCAAGTCTACATATGAGCCGACATTTAAATGCATGACAGTAACTTAAGATTATCAATAAAATAAATAAATACATACCTCGGAAAAAAAAATTATTTGAATTTTATTTACTTGAACATAAAGTCCAAGCGTCTTGGTTTTAAAGCAAATTCCTTTAATATTCGGTCATGTAATTCCTTTTTGCTTTCTAAATCAATAAGTATTTCTTTTTCAATTGAAATCCTAGCCAGGGACGAGAGCCGTTCTTGAGCCATTGTGTTTCTTAAATATGATCTAATTCGAGCAAGAACAGAGAAACTTCTTTCATTTGAAACAGAAGTTACAAGTATGGTAAGAAGGAGCTGAATCAGCTTTGTGGTTTCCGACATCGCAGACAATAATCCTAGTTCGTGAAAGACTTCTAAAATTTCATTTGCAGATTTGCATTTTCTAAAGTCACTGTCACGATAAAGATATTTCAGTTCGTTAACTAAAGATTTAGAGTCAATTACATTTGGATATTTAATTTGTAAAGCATTAAGATGATGCATTGACAAATTTTCAGCAAATTCTGGAAATTATCGAAAGTAAAAAGTTACCATGTATCGCCAGAATTAAAAATTGTGCCTCTACAAGGCCGAAGGATATAAGCCCGAGTTGAAATGTTTTTTTCTTTGTAAAAAAAATTAATAGGAGGAAAAACGTATTTTATTTAATGAGAATTAGAAGAAGGACTATTATGTAACCGTATGCAAGCAAATAATTACACTGGGGAACAAATTTCAACTTTTTGTCTATTGAATTAGATTTGACAGTTAGTTCTAGGTAATTTGGGTGCGCTGAGCACGAATTTTTACTTGGTTTTGCTCTATCAGGTCCTGATTTTGCTCAACACCCCTCCTCTTTCGTCGTATTCATAAAAAGGTTTTTTTCTCAATACTCGCTGTCTTTTTGCAGTTACACATTATGCAACTAGGTTTTTATCTAGGTGTTTGTACCTATTGTTATGGTATTGTTGTATTATGTATATTTTTATATGTAACACCCTAAAAATATTTTTAATTTTGTCATTTTTAACCCATTTTAATATTAGTAAATTAAGCTAAAAATATCATGGAATTCTAAAATTTTCTCGAGCGTTCCTGTTCTCTGTAGAGTATTCTAGAGGGACAACTAAAATATATAAAAGCGACTCGTTTCCAGAGTTAATCAGTCAATTCAATCAGTCAGTCAGTCAGTCAGTCAGTTGAGTTAGTTAATTAAGTTTGGGCATTAACATAATTTTGAATTGGCATATGATTTAGTGAGTAATTTTGTCATCGTGATTTAATATAGTTGATTTAATTAGACGTAATTTATATTGTACCTACTCATCCGTGTTTCTAGTTTAATTTCATAGATTGTAAGTACCTATTTCATAATAAGTACCTATTTAAACTAATTTTTGTGTTTATATTTCAGATTTTCTTAAATTTATTTGAATTAAGGGCTTTAAATACCTTTACAAATTGGCAGAACAATCAAGCAATATGTCATCAAGCACTAGAAAGTTCAAATGCAAAAACAACCCTGATTCCTTCTGTTATATATGTGGAAATTTTACACTTCCACATCAACGAGCAAATATAACTGACTTCGTAAAAAGAGCTTACTTAGCTTATTTTGGCATAAAACTGGGGGACCAAGATAAATCGTGGGCTCCACATAAAGCCTGCACTATATGCATTGAAAGACTGTGACATTGGACGAAGGGTTCGGATTCAAAAATACCTTTTGGAGTTCCGATGGTAAGTTTATGATTTCATAAAACTACGTAATTTAATCACTAGTATACTGTAACTTACCTAAATGTAATTGTAACTTAGGTACATAAACAAAAATTTACAGAAAATGTTTATAAGAATCTCAAATATTGCATAAGGTTGAAACACATAGAAATGTTAAATGTTTGGGTGATAACTTTTGATAAAATTCATAAAAACAAGTCTCTCGTCGCTTTTGTTAACGCTTTACAATTTTTTTTCCATATCAGGTGTGGCGAGAGCCTACTAACCACGAGACCGATTGCTACCTTTGCTTTGTCAAGACTTCGGGCTTCACTAAGAAAAATAAACATTGTATCGAGTACCCAAATTTCGACACCGCGATACGACCTGTGCTACATTCAAATGAGATCCCCATTCCAAAATTTAAGGGTCTGCCAACTCAAGAATTAGTTGAAGATGTTCCTGAAAATATTGTTATGCACTTTGAGGAGTCAGACACCGATTTTGACCCCAGCGTATTTGAAAGTCAAAACGATCCGCAAAAGTTTAACCAGGCCGAGTTGAATGATCTTGTAAGGGATCTAAATTTGCCAAAAAAGGCTGCGGAAATTTTAGCTTCAAGACTTAAAGAAAAAACTTGCTTACTTCAAACAATACATTTCATTTTACAGAAAAAGATAAGAAGAACTTGTTAAATATTTTAGAACAGAGGATAGTTTAGTATATTGCTGCGACATAGTTGGTTTGTTAAAGAAGATGGGGTTGAGTCTTACGATGCAAATGATTGGCGCTTGTTTTTAGACAGTTCGAAAAGAAGTCTTAAGTGTGTGTTGTTGCATAATGGCAATCTATACGGCTCGATACCGATTGGGCACTCAACAAAATTAAAAGAAAAGTATGAACATATAGAAAAGGTTTTAAATCTTATCAAATATAGGGAGCACGAGTGGATCATATGTGTTGACTTAAAAATGGTTAATTTTCTGCTAGGACAACAAGGAGGGTATACTAAATATCCCTGCTTCCTTTGCTTATGGGACAGCAGAGCCAAGGAAGAACATTATTTCAAACAAATCTGGCCAGCACGAACATCACTTACTGTCGGAGAAAAAAACGTAATTAATCCACCTTTAGTGAGCAGAGATAAAATCATATTTCCTCCTCTGCATATAAAACTAGGCCTCATTAAACAATATGTAAAGCTTTAGATACGAACGGCGAGTGTTTCAAATACATAACTTCAAAATTTCCAAGTTTAAGTTATGAAAAAATCAAGGCGGGAATTTTCGACGGTCCACAAATAAGAACAATGATTAAAGACAGCAATTTTCCTAATGTCATGAATGAACGCGAAAAAAATGGCTGGTTCTCATTCGTGGACTTGATAGAAAACTTTTTAGGCAATTATAGGGCAGATAACTACGAAGAAATCGTAAAAAAACTTTTAAGGGACTACAAAGAGTTAGGTTGCAATATGAGCATAAAAATGCATTTTTTGAATAGCCATCTTGACCAATTTCCAAGTAATTTAGGTGATGTAAGTGACGAACAAGGGGAGAGATTCCACCAAGATATCAAAATTATGGAGGAACGGTACCAAGGCCGCTGGGATTCCCACATGATGGCTGATTACTGCTGGTGCTTGAAAAGAGACCTGCCATCAACAAGCAAATACGCTAGAAAGTCTTACAAAAGAAAATTTTTGCCACAGTGAAAGCTTCATATCTGTTTGTTTTTTTATTTTAAGTAATTTCTATCGTTATAATGTAATTTTACTGTAGTTTGAACTGCTTGTATTCATGAAACTTGAAAAAAAAATTTAACACATGACTTAATTTTTTAGTCCTAATTTGAAAAATCTGGAAAATGGCACATAGGCTGTCGACAAGAATCAGGACCTGATAGAGCCAAACCGAGTTGAAGTTCGTATTCAGCGCACCCAAAACTTTCTCGGGCGTAATGTCTTACGCCCGAGTAAAGGATCTTGAAAGATTACACGAAAACTAACTTAATGTGTCAATAGTAGTAAGGGTATCTAAATGCGCTAAAAATTTGCTTGCGTAACGAAAGCTAGACAGAAAAATAGTAACATACTACTAGCCAAAAACCATTTTTACAATTTGTATTTAAAACTTTTTTTTAAAACTTAAATCTATAAATACACAATTTTATCTCTCATGCTTCTCCTTGCCCCTTGCCTCTCGGGCTCAGCCCGAGAAGCCCGAGTGCAGGAGTCGCCACTGATATATATATACACACACACACACACACACTAGGTGTGTTCAAAACGTTCACGGACTGACCCCCACACAAACTTTCTGGTAACACTTACAATCTAAATGATGTCCCCTTGAAAGTATCTCCTTGTGCAGCTATACATCGCTCCCAACGGCGTTTTCACTTTTGAAAGCATTCGTGGTAAGGCCGTATTCCTGACCGCCTTCAGTTCGTTTGTTGCATTTCGAATAATTTCTTCCGCACTTTGAAATCTTCGACCTTTCAATGCAAATTTAAGTTTGGGTAAAAGAAAAAAGTCTGCTGGGGACAGATCTGGAGAATACAGGGGCTGGGGAACGACTACGACGCTGTGCTTCGCCAGGTACTGCTGAATTGACAACGCTGTGTGTGTGGGCGCATTGTCATGGTACAACATACCTGCGTTCCAACAAACCTGCGTTCCAACTTTCAGGTCGTTTTCTCCTTACTACATTTCGCACGCGCTTCAGTATTTCCAAATAAAACTGTTGGTTAACTGTTTGACCTCCAGAGACGAATTCGTAATAAACGAGTCCGTAGTAATCGAAAAGAACGACTAGCATTGCCTTCACATTCGATCGGATTTGCCGTGCTTTTTTCGGTCTCGAAGACGTCGCGCACTTTCATTGCGATGACTGCTGTTTTGTTTCAACGTCATACCCGTACACCCACGTCTCGTCACCCGTAACGATGTTTCTGAGAAAATTTTCACCAAGAATGGCATGTTGAAGGAGGTCTTGAGACACAATAACACGTTGCTCTTTCTGCTCGGCAGTCAAGAGTCGTGGCACAAATTTGGCTGATACACGACGCATCCCCAAATTCTCTCCGAGTATCGTGTGACATGATCGTATCGAAATGTCCATTTCGTTTGCGACTTCCCTGACTGTCAGTTTACGGTTCCCTCAAATCATTTCACGAACACAAGCAACAGTGTAATCAGCTCTTGAAGTGGAAGGTCGTCCCACCCTTGCATCGTTCTCCGTCGACGTTCGGCCTTCCTTAAAGCGCTTGTGCCACTCAAACGTGGTTGTCCGACTTAAGGCGTCATTGCCAAATGCTGTGTTCAGCATGGCATGGGTTTCAGAAGCAGTCTTGCCCAGCTTAACGCAAAATTTTATGCACACACGTTGTTCTTCAACAGTAGCCATTATTTAAATGCACAAAATGCGACATAACACACAAAATGACTTCACAAAAATATCGAGAGAACAAAATACGATATCAACAACCGGTAATCGTCTTTGGACAGACTGAGTCACACTATACCATGCATCACATGACGCGCATGCGCGTCATGTGATGCGCGCGCAGTATAACTAGTTTGGGAACTTTTTGAACACACCTCGTGTGTGTATATATATATATATATAATATGTGTGTGTGTGTGTATATATATATATATATATATATATATATATATATATATATATATATATATATATTATATGTGTGTGTGTGTGTGTGTGTGTGTGTGTATATTATATATATATGATACACACAGACCGTGCATGGAACAAGGAACTCTTCTGGGATAATTAAATGCACTATAGTCCGAATAAGTAAAGGTAACTAACAAATACTGTACCATAGTTTTTCTTTTTCATGATGCTAGCCCGACGTGGGCAACGGGCCACTCGCAAAGAGGTCCCATAAATATAGCTTCCCTCACCAGCTATCTGCAAAACAGACAGGATCCAGCTTTGGGACATGGATCTAGGGTTTAAAGCAGCCTAGCCCTGCTACATTTAGAACCTCAATATAAGCAAAAGACTCGCTGCCTTCACGTCCAGTGAAGGCAGCCATTTTTATGATTTAAAAAAAAAAAAATTAAGAGTAAAACATGCTCTTTTGGAAATGTACCGGTACCATATCTCTAGCCATCGAATTTCTATGAATTTCAGATTTTTAACTTCATTTAACTTTATTAATTCATTCTATTTTTATTAGAATTTTATTATGAATTATTAATTTATTCTATTTTTTTGTTTCTTTCTCTAGAAAATTTTACCATGAAGCGAACATTGCCGATACCGAAAAGTCCGAAAAAGAAGCTGAGTGGAGCAGAAGGCAGGAAGAAAAGAAAAATGCAAGAAGCAGAAGCTAAAAAGTCAAGTGGCTTTATGATGTCATTTCTTGAACAGCAACAAGCTGGTCCTTCATCAGCATTAACTGCATCAGATATGAGTGTTGACCAACCCGCCAGTGTATCAGAATGAGAATTAAGTGTCTTTCAAGAACCGGAAGTGTCTTTCAAGAAGCCAGAAGATACTAAAACTTTGAGTAGCGAAAAGCAGGAAAAAACAGCACAGCCTATACCAGATGCGATTCAGTATCACGATGTAGGCTTCTTAGAGTTTGATAAAATAGCAAAAAAAGTAATTTTATCAGATGCCCTGAGGACGGAAATGGTCACATTGGGTTCGAAGTATTTTCAAAATAGTGAAGGGTCATTTGTTCCCACACAAAACCGATCAATGAATGAAAGATGGTTTAAAAGTAAGTTGGGAAATGGATGTGGAGAAGAAGTTTGGCGCTCATGGCTTGTTTATTCTCCAGAGAAGAAAGCAGCTTTTTGCTTTTGTTGTTTGCTTTTTTCTCAAATTGACAATCAGTCTTCATTGGAGCAAGAAAATGGGTTCAATCATTGGAAAGCACCAGAAAGGCTTAGCACCCATGAAAATGCAAAAAATCATCGATACTGCTTCACCCAATGGAAAGAAATGGAAAGAAATCTTTTAGAAAACAGAGGAATCATTGACGTAGAGCTTCAAGCTCAAATTGCAACAGAAAAACAAAAATGGCGAGATATTCTCCACAGAATTCTCCATTGCATAAAATTTTTAGCAACTCAGAACCTTGCATTGCGTGGTCACAAGGAATCCCTTAGACAGGAAGAGGAAAGCAATACTGGAAATTTTCTTGGGTTATTAAAATTGTTGGCAAGGTTTGATCCTGTCATGAAAGAACATCTCAGTATTGTGGAAAAGCACCCTGGAAGAACATCATATTTATCTCCGTTAGTGCAGAATGAATTTATTCAGCTGATGGCTTCTACTGTTCGCCAGAAATTGTTACAGAGCATTCATAAGGCCAAATATTTTGGCCTCATGTTTGATTCTACTCCAGATCAAGCACATCGTTATGTTGATATTGATTTTCAGGAGAAAACAATTTTTATAAAACAGTCTTTGCTTGGATTTATCCAATTAAAACGAAAGGATGCTGAAAACATTGTGGAAGTGATTTTGGAACAACTGGAAAAAGACAAAATGCCGTTCGAAGACTGTCGATCTCAATGCTATGACAATGCTGCAGTTATGGCTGGTTATAAAAGTGGTGTTCAACAGAGGATTATTGAAAAAAATAGCAAAGCTATTTTTGTAAACTGCGATAATCATTCTCTCAATTTGGTTGGAGTGCGTGCTGCTAACCATGATGCAGTGATGGTGACTTTTTTTGGTGCAATTCAGTCGCTTTATTCATTCTTTTCACGTTCAACTCTCCGTTGGCAAAAGCTGAAAGATGCCATACCAATAGTTGTCAAATCTGAATCTGAAACTCGATGGAGTTTCAGAACAGAGGCTGTGAAGCCTGTTCATGAATACTTTGATATTATAGTAGAACTCTTGCAAAGCATGGTTGATGATCAAAATGAAACTGCTGATACAAGAGGTGATGCAAGGCAGGTGCTGAATCAAATTTTGACTTTTCATTTCTTGGCTTTGCTTGGATTTTGGAACAAAATTCTTGTTCGGATTGATCGTGTTCAAAAACGACTCCAAGATCATACCATGAACTTTCATGATGCTGCTTATGATTTAAAAGCCCTTCAAGATTATTTTTTAAGCAGTCGAGAATCATTGGCCAGTGAATCACTTGAAGCAGGGCTGAAACTGTGTGATGAATGGGATATTCAAGTAGAAAGACGCCCCAGAAAGAAAGTCAGGGGGCTTAATCATATAATTGTTCAAATCATTCCAAACGTGCCATTTTTGGACCACAGGTAGCTATGACCATACTTATTTGAATGTTTGCGGGAGCCAAGCTGGGCTCCCACTGTGGCGGCCATATTGGCCAAATCAAAATGGCCGCTGTCCAAAATGACATCCACTTGAGTACCAATACTAGTACAGGTTACATAGTTAACTTGATAAAAAATAAGAGTCAGCATCAACATCTTTTGCTATTAAACTTTAGTATATACGCAAGTACAATCTTCTTTATTCCTTTTACTCACAGTACTGCATCTCATGATAATGTCTATCCAATAGATGGCTGTTCACTGATTAATAGTCGTCATTGTTCAGGCAGCCACCCTCACACTTGCAGAGTGTCGTACATCGAATTCCAGCACTACTGCATTTGCAATTCCCTCTGCAGGCTTTAGTGCATCCGCAATGAAGGAGAAGAGCACATGCCTTACTGGCATCAGCGAGAGTTGTCCAGAAAGGGAGCCATTGGTTGCTGCGCTTGTCATATTCCCATCCCCATTTATCAAAAGCAGGGAGTGTCTGATGGCATGTGGTTGACTGCTTCCACACAAAACTTGCCTGCAACAATGACCTCTTGATATGCTGGAAGAGGGCAGCTTGGGTAGGTGGTATGCTGTCCAATGATCGACTGCCACTAGAAAACAGACGGTGCCTGGCTACGTTTACAGATGCTTGTCCACATGTTTTACTGTACATGAGCACAACAAACCTCTCAATGTGTGTCATTTCAGGGGATACTAGACCGAAGGACTCGGGGTCTTCAGTCAATTTGATCATGGTTTCAGTTAAGTTTGGTGTATTATTCCATGCAGTCCATGCTGTCTTCTTCCCACATCCAAGAAACTGAGACGTAGTGTCGCAGCCTGTTAGTGCATGGAACAGAGGTAGAGCCAGCGACTTTGATGGACCAAGCTGTGATTGAATGCTGTGCACTGGGATGTCTCGGTAATATTTGCCACTACCAAAACCAATCCAGAGTTCTGTTAGGTCAAGCTGTTGAAAGAAAGCAATGGCAAGAACGACTATGTCACTGTCAACAGTGCGGATGAATGCTTTCTTGTGACCCTGAGATGATGCGTGAGCAAGATGCAGAATGATCCGCGTATCTGCCTCTGTGTGGTTGCATGGTTGGAGCCCTGATATATCAAATGCTTTATTGGAGAGCACAGTTTCTAATTCAGTGCTGAGGAGGAGTTTTCCACCCATGTCAATCTTGATCAGCTGTTTACTGATAAAGACGAACAGTTCCTTCTTGTTTTCCACATTTTTCAAATATGACTGCCAGTCTCGTTTGGGAATGGGTGTGGTACCATCACTATCTGGATCAAGTCGAGTACGTGCTCCTGAACCACGCCGCTGCTGTGCAAGTGATTTCAGACTGTCTTCAGGATAGGTATCCCACACGGCATCGACGCGCTCAACTGTGTCAGTCATCTGTGCTTTAATGAAAGGTATGATGTGTAGAGATACATATTCAGCAAATGTTGATGCTCTACTTGGACGCACAATGTGGACGATGGCGGCCATGTCATACAACTGAACTGTCACTTGTTTAGCAGGATTGGCAGATCCAGTTGGTGCATTGACACATGCAAGAATGTAAAGCTCCCAACTGCATCACAAACTTATCCTCACCCAGTGTGTCAGGAAACTCCCACTGTAACTGTTTGCATATGGCAAAGAGAGGCTGATCAGCCCCAAGGACAGGGGTTTGACCAGGGTTTATGAACTCAGTCGTAGTTTTCACAATCTCCATCGTGTGCTTCATCATTGATGCAGAAGCTGCCTTATCAGGAAATAAGGGGAGTATACCAGTCTCTGCCTTTGGCTTTATTGATGCATCATCCATGAGCTGAGAGTTGAAGCCTGACCACGTAACCACATCACGTTTTTCAAGCTCACCCTTTTCCAGCACTCTTCCAACATGTGCTATCCATGCATCATCTTTTACTTTGGCACCGTTGACCAGGCTGTGGTTCGGCCGAACTTGACCTTCGTTGATTCTGGGCACAAGAATGTCACGGGTGTTGAGTTCGATGGGAGGAACAATTACAAACTATCCGGCAACTTGGGTTTTGATGTATCAGATGGATCAAGTGTGATTGCTGGTCGACGAATTCCCAAGTTCTCTTTGGATAGGTGATTGGTCACAGTAATGCATGTTCCATGAAAATCACCACGTGACAAACTTCCCATTTTGTTGCTGTCCAGATTGTCTACATCATGTGTAGTGAAAACTGAAAGTCTTGTATTTGTGGGTAGAACAATACCGTCTTCAGTGTGTCTCTTGCAAACAGCACGAGCTACTTGTGTTTTGACTTCCATCACACGGTCATATGAGACAGAGAGCCCAAGGTGATGGGCATTCTCTATCTGGTGCTTGAATCTGGCATCTCCATGCAGTTTAATACCATGGTAAAGTGGGAATGGCGTTTCACGATCCCTATTGTGGCGGATTTGGGTGCTGTCTGATGAAGATGCATATTTTACTGTGTTGAATATCAGCAGTTGGCACAGTGTGCACGCAATCTTCACCCTTGTGCCCAGTTCAGCATCACTGTTGGATTGCTCTCTACTATGTTTATCGATATTACCTTTAGGACCCTGGAGGACAACATTGATGAAACCTAACAGTGTTTCTTCTATGGGGGACGTCAGGCATTGTGGAGAGAATGAACTATTAAATGGCTCTTGTTTCTGAAGGATTCGCTTTCGTAGTGCCATAGCAGCACGTATCAATAACACAGCTTCATCTTGATTGATTTGTGAGGAATGATAGCTTTGTTCTAGCACAGCACCCACTTTTGCCTTGTGGCTAATGAATACATCTCTCCCCTGTGCATAGGAAGCCCACTCAGGAAGATGCTCAAGCAGATGGTCTTTGAATCTTGTTGCATGAGGTTCTCTACCAGAACAGGGATGTCCTAGATCTGACATCATTATCTTGTACATTTCCCGTAAGTCAGACAACTTGTGGACCTCAGACTGAGAGTCATCCACAAATGCCACTAACTGTGCTATGACCATGGGATCAAATGGGGGAGGCTTGGGTTCACTTGAAGATCGACGTTCAACTGCACGAGCTCCATCACGAAGCCGCCAATAGCATTGTACATGATAACATGCATCCATTGCATGTCCATCAGAACCTGCAGTCAAGCGCCCATATAAATGCCAGTTGTTAGTTGTTTTTGCCCAATTCTTCAGATTTTGATCAATGTTGTCACTTAAGGCTCTATGAAGATCATACTGATCCTCACCCAGACATATGATGCAGAATAATGTTTCTGGAGGTGATCCGTAACTTGATCTGAGTTTCTTCGGACTTATCCCAGCTGCACATTCATCTTGCGTGGCCACTTTTCCTCGTGCCCGCTTTACCCTGTAACTGTTGCATGCACTCCTACAACTTTTATGATACACTGCAGCATGTGATTGGAGGGTTGCTGCAATTCCTGAGCCATCATCGAGCTCACTAACCTTGATACCAGATGGAACAGCATTGAGCTGCACAAAATCATTCAGATCTCTTTCAAGAGATGAATATCCCTGTTCTTTTGGCTGTTGTAATGCCTCGTCTTTGCTGGACTTACATAGGCAACACAGTGTCCAATTAATTCCAGTTATGTTAGTAGACATGTTGAGGTATTAATGTTCTACTACACACTACTAACTACACACTAACGAGATCTTCATATCTGCAGGCCTGAAGAGACTAGAATGTGAAGAAGACCACCACCGCATAGACTTGCTTCAGAGGAATACAGGTATGCCAATACCTGCAAAAATAATAAAAAATAGATTAATAGTGGACAAAATGTCAGTAGAAATCCAATGTAAAAGTTAATATAGCTGTTACAACCACAAATCTAAGTGCAATAATTATGTATCATGATTCAATTGACATAAAATGTACATTTCTTATAAAATAATATCAAATGTGGATATATACGACCTGACGTATATCTTGAATTAAAAAACAAATATCAGAACTGGATTCTCTATACTCAAAAACATACAAAAAGTGTCATTATTTGCTGTTCTACTATGATTGGTTGTTATTTTATCGCCCAATGTCAGACCAGATGGCGGCCATCTTGGATTCGTCCATAATGGCCGCCACAGGGAGAGCCCATGTTGGCTCCCGCAAAAAAATGAATGCTTATGGTCATATCTACCCCTGGTAAAAAAATGGTACTTTTGGAACAAAGGGAACAATCGGGGTGATTTTTTGGATTAAGCCCCCTGACTAGAAGAAACAAATGCCTGGTGAAAAAGCCAAGGATATAGGGTTAACTGCGAAAGAAGAAATGATGAGAATAATGAAAGAAACTATTGATCGTCTCCATAATGAAATGGAAGAAAGATTTGTTCGTCTCCATGACTTGGATTCAAAATTTGGATTTCTTTTAGATGCTAGAGGATTATTGTTTGACTCAAATGAAAGCAACAGTAGTCATGACGTAAATATCTTAAAGAAAAGTTGTCTCAACCTTGGACAGTTTTATAGCAATGATATTGACAGCTTTGAGCTTTATGAAGAAATCCTGGATTGTAAGGTGCTTCTGAAAAGTCGCCCAAATGTTCAGATTTCTAAAGCTGAGGAACTCCTCAAGTTTATTGTTCACTATGGAGATGAAAATGTTTTTCCAAATTTGAGAGTAGCTATTCAGATAATGCTCACTATGGAGATGAAAATGTTTTTCCAAATTTGAGAGTAGCTATTCAGATAATGCTCACTATTGCAATTTCAATTGCCAGCTGTGAGCGATCTTTCAGCAAGTTAACATTGATCTTATCATATTTGAGAGCTTCAATGGGCCAAGAAAGACTTTCTGCTTTAGCCTTGTTCAGCATTGAACGTGAGGAAACTGAAATAACAAATTTTGATGACATTATTGATAAGTTTGCATCAGCAAAAGTAGGAAAAATACAGGGTGTACATAAAGTCAGGATCTATTTTTGTGAAGCACTTGGAAATTATATGGAATTCAATCATAAAATGATAAAGTGGTAACATTTATTAAATAATTAAGAGTAGGATTCGACGTGACGCCCATCAGTATCCCTGCACAGCTCAAATCGTTCCGCAGCATTTCTAAACACATTCTGGAGCATTTGCGGGGTTATGTTATCTGCAGCAGTTCGTATACGTGTACGTAAGTTTTGAAGACTCGTAATCTTCGTCTGATAGACGTGCGATTTGATAAAGCCCCATGCAAAGAAATCTAAAGGGGTTAAATCTGGTGATCTCGCTGGCCAAGGTCTGTTGCTTCTGCGTCCGATCCAGCGATTTGGAAAACGTCTATTTAGATAATCCTGAACAATTTTGGCATAGTGACAAGGAGCACCATCATGTTGATAGACGACGGGGATAGGATTGTTAGTACTGTCGTCTATCAACATGATGGTGCTCCTTGTCACTATGCCAAAATTGTTCAGGATTATCTAAATGGACGTTTTCCAAATCGCTGGATCGGACGCGGAAGCAACAGACCTTGGCCAGCGAGATCACCAGATTTAACCCCTTTAGATTTCTTTGCATGGGGCTTTATCAAATCGCACGTCTATCAGACGAAGATTACGAGTCTTCAAAACTTACGTACACGTATACGAACTGCTGCAGATAACATAACCCCGCAAATGCTCCAGAATGTGTTTAGAAATGCTGCGGAACGATTTGAGCTGTGCAGGGATACTGATGGGCGTCACGTCGAATCCTACTCTTAATTATTTAATAAATGTTACCACTTTATCATTTTATGATTGAATTCCATATAATTTCCAAGTGCTTCACAAAAATAGATCCTGACTTTATGTACCCCCTGTACATGTTTAGTGTGAAGTTCCAAATTATTCATTAAAAGAGCCAAAAATAATAGGTGCAAACAAGGCATTTCTTTTAAAGTACCATACAATTGGAATGATTTTTGTCAGTATCTAATATTCTAATTGCTAATTCTGCTATCGGTAATTCAGTAAAATTCAAGAAAACACCAAAGTGTATTCTCATGAAAAGTTATGCCTCTCCTTGTACATATATTAATTGTTTCTGTTGTAATTCGGCAAATAATTAACCATACTTTG